>SOPF01032415.1:0-28766 GCA_012979155.1 Hypericum perforatum
GACATAGTTCCTCTTGCTCAACCGGAGGAGATGATAATGGCGAACCCTAACGGTGGAAACGAAGTCATTCCCGAAGAGATGACAGAGGCCAACCCTAACGGGGAAGACCAGGTTGTTCCTGTTGCTGAACCGGAGGAGATTAGGACAGTGGCCGACCCTAACGGTGGAGATCACGTCGTTCCTGATGCCCAACCGGAGGAGATGATTATGGCCAACAACCCTAATGGTGAAAACGACGTCGATCCTGATGCAACAGAATCCTCTAGTGAAGATAACTTCCACCCCCCGGACTATGTTCTTCCCCCGCCCGTGGAAATTCCCGGGCCCTTGGTTCTTTCTTCCTCTTCTTACACCAGCTCTTCGGAACGTTCGGAGTCTTCTGAGAACTCGCTGTCCGAGATAAGTGTCAGCTCGAGCGCGGGCCAAAGTCTGTGTTCGACCAGCAAGGAGCCTTACAGTGGAGGTCACGTACAGCCGCTACAGAGATCGGGAGAAACACACGTGGAGATTGAAGATCCAGAAGTTTCTGTTGGACAGTCCTGGGAAGAAGATGTTGCTCAGGAACCACCAAAAGGGGACGACGGCCAATAAAGTTGGCGTTTGGATGTTGATGAATGTTGGCAGTGGTGAGCATAGCTGTGTCGTGAATTTTCGGTAATTTGTTGCTCGTGATCGTTAGGATTTGTTTCGAATTGCTAGCTTCGGTTCGTATTTGTATCCGGTTAGTATGTTCTCTTATTGTTTAGTTGAATGTAATAATGGCGTCAATTTAGAGTTGCAGCAACAAGTCCAGGTAAATAGGTGCATTCTGATACGTTTATTAAGAATTTCGCTTTGAGTTCGCATGAAATGATAGCTACAGAATTCAAGTTCAACTTCTGTCACTTCAAGAATCATCTTATGGTGAAACGAAATTGTTTTTGTGTATTGGTAACTAGACGCAAAAATTTCCATTTTATTAAGTGAACACGAAATTCACAAAATATTTTTTTTTTCAATACCAGATTCATACTTCTCTATGAAAAGTAACACCTTTATAAAAAATAATTCAATATGTTGGACACTCGTGGGTGGAAGAGCTTCGTGAGAAACCAAAAGAACTTCGGGAATGTCGTTAATGGTGAGTTGCGATTTGTAATGTCTTTGAGTAATCGGTTGCTTGTTTTAAGCTTGTTCAGATCATTACTATTTATCTCTAATTTCTTGTTTAGTTTAGACTTCTAATTTGTCTTCTTATCTATTTAGCATCTCTCATTATTCTTTATTCAGTTCTCAATTTGAATTCTGGCGTCCTTGTATTAATTAGAATCTGAGACGTTGTTAAGAATTTTGTTTTTGAGTTTTGCAAGAAATGTTAGCTCTTATATGGGAGTCAACGAATCTTCCATTGTTTGCCTTTCTTTTATATTAGTATCATTTTCTTATCTAATTAATTTTAGTCCAGGGTGAAATATCTACGGAAAGTAATTGCCAACTCTTTGGTTGTAGTTTTTTTATTTAACCTGATAAAAAAAATAGAAGTTCTAATTGCATTAGGATGCCATCGTTGTTGAACCGATTGCACTGAACTAAGGTTAGAATTTTGGTCATATTGTGGATTTATATTTAGATATTGTATATTACTTTTCTGCATTGAATGCTTTGCATGTTACTTAAGGTGTGGTGTTTTTTGTACCAACAGTGAAATTATTTGTTAATTACTTATCCCTTGTTGTTGATATAAAAGTATTATTCTTTCACAAAAAAATGGAAAATTTGTTTGAATTTTTCAGGGTGAAAAATATTATTTGTTGAACCAGTGTTTTGATTAAATTGTAATACTCAAAAGTCAAACTCTGGGACGATCCTCAATGTGCAAGCTCCGGAGCTAAGGTTTGGAACTGGAGGATAGTTCAGCTTTGGCTCTTGTTACTACCTCTGAACATTATCTTGTGATTCGCTGGTGGAACATGATGTTGGAATGGCAAACCTACTACGATGGTCAATATTATCAATTAGATTCTTGTGATGCCCAAGAATTTGAGGATACCTCCTCTTAAATAACTTTTTGCACTTGTTTTGGTGTAGAGATCCGAGTATTATTGATAGTGTGAATTGTATATATAATTAATGTTATGCTTGATTGCATGTATAATCTTGTCTTTGTGTTTTGGTGAGTTATTTTGTAAACCAAAATAACTTTTTTTAAATAATTATTTCTGCTTATTAATACAAATCTAATATCTTGTTATCACTGTGATTTTAACTAGCTAACATCCGAGTGGTTGCTCAAAAGAATTTTTAGCTTATAAAATACTCAAGCTTCTTCTACATTTTTTTAGCTTGCAACAATATATTTCCACGTATTTGCACGTGATTGTTTGGGAGAAATTCTCAATACATAATGTACAAATTTAGCACTAATTCAAATTTCAGTATGTCTTTTAAATTTTAACAAATTTTAAATAAATGTTTAATATTAGTTGGATTATATTTTTTATATAGTATTATTCAACTAATTAAAATTAAAATTAAAATTAAAATATAATCAACACTAATTTATTTAAACTGAATCAAACTCGAAATATATTAATTAATCTAAATCAAATTCTTGAGTGATTCTTTATGCACGGAGAAAAAGCAAATAAAATGTGCGCGTGAGGGATCCAGAGGGAGCACCGTCAAGTTTTCTCAACGATGAACACATGCTGGAATCAAATCGCCCGTCATTTGACTCTTTGAGGCCTTCGGATCAGTTTGCAACGATACCGGATGAACTATTTGCTAAATTATTTTATTATAATTAGATAATATATTTTAATATAATTAGACAAATTATTTTATCTAATTTTTTTATTCTGAATTTTTTTTATGAAATTATTTTATCATAATTAAATAAACTATTTTATTATATCAATACATTTATTTTATTTTTTATCCTAGAATAATCGAGTAAAACTAATTTATTATAAATGAATATATTATTTTATCATAATAAATCATTTTATACTACGGAACAGGACGTGTTAAAACTTAAAACATAAAGTCCAGGGTCAAATCCATCTATAAAAAAAGCCCGGAAAGAGAGATTAAAATAAAGATAAGAGGAGAAAAAGTAATTAAGCCGGGGAAGAAGAGAAAATATAAATAACTAAAAACCGAAAGATAAAAAAAAAGGGACATGTCCAAAGCCCAGCCTTCCTCTTCTGCAATACCCACCAGACGGATCCACTCTCATCTCCAACTCCGATCATTTCTTCATTAACAAAGTACTACTTCTCTATTTCCTTTTCCTTTTCCTCTTAAAATTGTGCATTTCGCTTGTGGGTGTCTTTTTCCCATGTGTTTTCCAATTGAAAAGCTCCTTACTTTGGGTTTATCTGGTTATAATTATTGGTGGAATTGTTAAAAGTTCGTGACTTTCTTGTTTAGTATGCCTGTTGATGAAGAATTAGATCTGGGTTTCTCAGTTTATTTCTGAATTTGATTTCTTTTATGAAGAACAGTTGGTTATGGTTAGGGATTTTATTTCATTTTCTTTTTGAATTACTATAGAGTAGGGTTATTCTTTACCTATGAGCTAGGTCCACTTTTTGGGTTTAATGAGTATCTATTCTATGGCGGGTTTGGTTTTTTGGTTTATGATTACTACTGTCGTACATTTATTTGCATTTGCCATATAGGTTGGTTTAAATTACTCATTTCATGGCTGTTCTTACTGGATATGCTGAGCCTGTTACTTTTATATGAGCTTTCTTAGCTTATATGGATAGTACATAAGTATGTGGTCATTGCATGGATGATTATGGTCGTGAAATTATCCGCATTTGGCGTTGTGCTATTCAAGAACGAAGGTTTAGTATATGTCAGTTTAATGGATTTGTTTCATGAGTGTTCTTGCCTGATTAGAGCTTTTTTTACTTGTGTTTCTAAACCTGTGGCTTTTATTTGAAACGTGATGTCTAGGATAACTTGCTTTGTACAAGAATATGGATGAAGATGAGAATGGGCTTCAGCTCAGCTTGGGTCTTGGCTGTGGTGGTTTGTCGGGGAAGTCCAAGGGTAAAAGTGGTAGCTCCTCAGATATCTGGCCAGATGATGCTGATAAGTGCAACAAGGTCGAAAACGATATCAAAAGCTTCTTCCAGGTAAGTACCCAGAAGGAGGATTCAAGTTCGGGATCGCATAGAACTGATATTGGGAAGACACAGGAGAACTTTTTCAATCCCCTGTCAGCACCTGAGGGTGATGTGAACACTTCTACGCACCTGAACCATAGGGTTCTGTGGGATTCGAGCTGCAACAGGTCTGCTGAAATTGATGGAGAAAGAAGATCAGATGCTGATAATAAGCGCAAAATGTTCTTTGAAGACATTACTAATGCAAAGAAACATGAGCAAGACACTAAAGGAAGCGAGTTTCCTGAGAGAAAAGCCTCGTATATTTCAATAACTACCGAGGAAGGTTCCACTGCCGATAATGAAGATGTGGCGGAGTCTGAAGTTGAAGGTTCTGCTCAGGCGTCACATCGTGGTGATAGCTCCAAACAGTCGATTGGATTCAGAGGTCCTTCTAACATTCGTAAGGAGATTCATCTATATCCTGATGCCGGTGTTATGGATTTGCAAAGCCAAAATAGGCTTGATGGTCCATCAGGAGCTGAATCTAAGCACGTGAACTCAAACTATGGTGTTCCGTCCTCTGTCCAACCAGCAAATATCCTGAATGTGCCTTTCTCAGTATCAATGAAGGAGTCTAACCCTGTTGGTGTGCATGGCACCTCTGGACATCCACCAATTAATATGATGCAGGTGATGCCTCCTTCTAATGGCGAGTGCCAGAAAGGTGTCCACTCTATCAATGTGGGAAGTTCACCTCTAACATTCGGCTATTCACATGTCCAGCTTCCGACACTGGATAAGAATGCTTCCTGGTTGATGGGTAATCATTCTCCACAGATCCACCACCTGTATGCAGGTAGCAATCCCCCAGGGTTGGATAACCTAAATGATGGTATGAAAGTTTCTCAAGGTTACCTGTTCATCTCATTGTCAGTTTTCTATTAAATCATGTTATTATTTTAACTCTTCGATGTCGAGTATTGATTTGTTTATATTGCTCGCTCCATGTAGTGCCCAGGCAACAAATTCCACGAAATATGTCGGAGAATGGTCTGTATGATCTCAGGACATTGGAAAGAACCAGAGGCAGGGATGATAGGCAAGCAAACAAGGAAGAGGGCTCTTCTTCTCGTACAGAGGATGATTCGAGGCGAGCAAGCATGAACCTCAGGCCAAATGACTCATCAGAGCGTTCAACAGCTGAGGGCTTGTTGGTCGATTTCTCTGCCATAAAGCCTGGTATTGCAGCAGATGTGAAATTCGGAGGTTCTGGTTCCTGTCCAAACCTCCCTTGGGTTTCGACCACCGCACCTGGACCAAATGGCAAAACAATCTCTGGCGTTACTTACAGATACAGCGCCAACCAAATCAAGATCGTCTGTGCTTGCCATGGTTCCCACATGTCTCCTGACGAGTTTGTCCGGCACGCAAGTGAAGAGAACGATAACGTAGGTGTATCACCATTTCCGAACTCTAATCCTGCTGCCTCTGCTCAGAGCTGAAGTCCAACAACCTTCATCTCACAACAAACGTGTTCGAAGATCAACATATGGTGTTAGGACTGAAAACCCTGCATAAGCTTTGTACCTCCATCCAAATTATTTGTTTTGTCAGCCAACCCTTTTGGCTGCAATTTAAGTACTACAGTCGTTTGTAATAATGTTGTAGAATCAGTTCCTCGCACAAGTGATGCTCAAGCAATTAATTTGGTATTGCCAGTACTTCTCATCCCCTTCTAACCATTATTCTCAAAACCTTGGTCCAACTGATGGTCTGACCTGGTCCAAATCCGGGTCGCTTTTGACTAAACCTTGAACAGTGGTTCGACTGCTCCAAATTTGCTCAACCATTCGTTGACCTAGTTTGCATGAATCATTACAAATTGATGTTAGTATTTTATTTTACCAGATTTAATTGAAAACTAATACTGCACATTCACACTTGAAGTGTTATGCATCACATTTCGATTAGAACAAATTTGTTTTCACAATTTTTTATAATATGTTAATTAAGTCAAATAAATATGATTAATATGTTAAACAAGAAAATTTGTATTATCATTGTCATTTAACTTGTACACTTGTTAAATTAATATTGAAGATTTTGTTTGGATAAATTGTATACCAAAATTGACAAATACTTCAATTTATTTTGTATTTTATCATTTTTATGCTAAAGTTAAATCATTTTACCTTGTTCAATATATTAATATAATTAGAAAAAGTACCGGTCCGACACTGGCCTAAGCATATGGACCAGGTGAACCGAAAAATTAAAAATTTCTATGTCACCTCATAGTCGGTTTAAAAAACATTGCTTCTAAACTGCTTTAACCTTTTCTCTCTCTGTTTTGGTCAATGGTTATATTTGTTTAGTGATCGGATCGTCCTTCAATGGAACTGTTAAAGTGGGTTTTCCTTGGTGAGCATCTTATTTTTGACAAGTAAAGAAAATGTGTAACACATAGATTTTTTGATAGGTCATCCAGTTTAATATTATTTTTACTTAAACATGTCTAGTTTTGGAGTTATAATAATTTTTGGTGTATTAGTTATGATCGCAACGCAGCCTTTAGTGAGCAATTAATAGCTGACTCTAGATTGATGACTTCTCACCAGGGTGCTACTAGTTAGAACCCGAATTCCATGTTTGGTCCAAAATCATATCTTGACATAATCATCAATTAACGCCCGATTTTTAATATAATATAAGTTGGTGCGTACCCAAAACTAATAATATACCTTAAAAAAAAGACAAGTTGAGCATTTTTTTAACTTGTTGATTGAATTGAACTAGGAAGATTTGTTACGTAAATCAAAATTGGATTAAGTTATGATTAAAGGAGGGCTATTTTTATTTACATATGGGGAATTGTTTTTGGGGACCAAAGATTTGGGTATTTTTTTATAAAAAAAATATATTGGATAGTTAAAATCTATCAGGATCAATTTTGTCTTTTGAAATATAATATTAGTGACTCATAAGAAATTTTATCGAATATTTTTTGGCTCCCCTCTTTTCCCTCCCTACTCTTTCTTCTTCTCTTTTTCTCTTCTCTTCTCCCGCTCGCTTTCCTCCTGCTCCCTTTCTCTTTCCTTTTTACATTTTACTTTTTAAATTAACTTAGATGTTAGAACCTTAAAATGGAACAAACTCCAATAACGTACATCCGTACATCGTCGGTCGTCTCCGTCACATCAACGAGCACCGTCTTAAAACCAGAGATGGTGGTGGAGGGATTAGGTGACTCAGATTCGGTGGTGGGAGTGGTGAATCAAAGGTAGTGGTGAGAGTATTTGGTGGAGAGAGTGGGCGGGTCGGAGGTGATGGTGGGAGTGACGAGTGGCAATGAGGAAGAAGAAAGAACAAAAACACGAACAAGGAGACTAAAGCTTTTTTTGTGTGTCGCGATAATGGTTTTTGTATCTTACGATAATGATTTCCGTGTCTCATGACAATGATTTCCATGTGTCCCAACAATAGGTTTAGTGCATTGCGACAATAGTTTTTGTGTTGTTATAATGAACTTTGAGTATTGCAAACAAAATTTTCGTGTCTCGCGATAATAATCGTGTATGGCGATAATGATTTTGTGTGTCGCGACAATGGTTTTAGGGTTTCTTTGATTTATGTGTTTTAAGGTTTTAGCTTTTTAACTTTCAAGCTTTAGTGGACGGACTAAAGAGATGATGATGATAGTGGGGTTGGTAGTGGTACAACATGGATAGTACCATGAGGATGTTAATGATGAGGATGATGATAGTAGATGGACAAACCAAAAAGACAATGACGACAATAGTGTAACATGGACGATGAGTCAGAGGTGATAAGAAAAGAGTGAGTGGATGGATCAGAAGAAGTGGTAGGAGTAGTTGATAGTAATGGTAAAGAAGAAGATAAATGTAAGGTTCATGAGAAAGTTGTTTAAAAATTGAGAGAGAAAAAATAAATTAGATATTTAATTAGCTTTATTTTTAGTAGCTTCTTATCTCACTAATATACCATTATCCTTATATGGGGGACAATATTTGAATCTCCTCACAATCCATATTCTAATCAAAAGGATCTAAAGCAAGAGTATAATTTGAGTCCGGAGTAAAAGCTCAATTCCAAACAAAACAGAACAAACAGTAGACTGAGTTAACATATCTTATTTTTTGATATTGATATATTTTGTCTGTAATATTGACATATTTTATTGGTCATTATTGGCATGTATAAATATTTTTTTGATTTTTTTGGTGGAAAAAATTTAGATAATAAATGAGAGGTCATATTGATATGTTTGTATGTCAACAATGACATGTTGTCTTGAGTATTTTTGCATTTTTTGAAAAAATATCATACATGTCAATATTGATATATAAACTAATATTAATATTGATATATTTAGAATATCAATATTATATAATAAAATATGCCACCATAATTCACATTTTTTTTAATTCTGTATGATTTGAAATAATCCTTCTACGTATATAATCCACGTCTAAAAAAACAATATGCGTCACCGAGACAAACACCACAAACTTCGCATGGGGCAACGAATCTATTGCTTGTAATATGCATATATCACTCGTTTTGACATTGTACAATTTGAATTTGGATACCCTGGGGACTACATAGAGCTTGTCCCTAAATAGGGACAACAATCTCAGCCATTAGATTAGAATATATTCTAAAAGATGCTCATCTAATGGCTATTAATGTTTAGAGATATTTAGGACTTTTGCCAAAACTAATTGATTCCCAGTAGTTAATTATTCCTACTTTTTAGGCGAATGAGCATTTAGTTCCCCTTCTCTCTTCTCCTAAACCCAAGTTTCCAAAAAATAAAATAAACCCAGTAGTTAATGCTTCCCTTTTTTTAGTCGAATTATCAATTAATTTTCCTTCTCTCTCCTCCTAAACTCATGTTTCCAAAAAAAATTGTCTACTTTCTTCTCTCGCCTCAGACTTTGAACTGGTAAAACAAACCAGTGAAGCAGCAAAATGAACCAGTGAACCAGTAAAATAAACCAGTGAACCAATAAAATAAACCAATGAACTGGCAATCCAAACCAGTGAGAGAGAAAGAAGATAATTAGACCAGTGAAATAGCAATTCAAACCAGGGAACCAATAAATCAAACCAGTAAACCAGTAATTCAAACCAGTGAACCTACAATTCAAACTAATGAACCATCAATTCAAAATAGTGAACCAGCAATCTAAACCAGTAAACTAGCAATTCAAACCAGTGAATCGACTATCCAAACCAGTGAAAATTATTTTGTATTACGACTAATGACAGATACTATTAGGGTTTTGCGTTAAAATATGTATTTAATGGAGAGAGAAAGAAGATAATTAAAGAGAACCGTAAAATTAGGTGAGTAATTAGGTAGTTGGTTACAGAGAGAATCAACCTAATTAGTAAATTAGTGATTTGTCTAAATTAACCTTGTCCCTAAATATGGACAAGGAGAAAATCCCCATGGTATCCACTCCCGTAAAATTTTTCCCCCTCGAGCAACAACCGCCGGCTTTCTCGAGCATTTATTTAGACTACCGGATAATATCCAGAGTGGAGAACTAGATTAATAATGACTCCTTAGTGGTCTGAAATTACAAATTCCAAGCACTCTCTCGGCCCTTTGAAAAGCATAAGAAGATTTGAGAAAAAAAAATGGGCAAACATGTACGTTCAGCACGGTGAATCACTATGCAGACATTTATGTTAGGCTCGAAAAAATTTAAATTACAAAAATAGATATAGTATTTTCAAATTTTAGGGTGTCTTCACTGATTTCTTAATAGATGTGATATTGAATTTTTTTTAAAAAAAACAAAAATCGACCACCCTATTTTCCGTAGCTCTCCCTTTTTATCTACTACTCTAATAGTGAATTGAAAAGTTGGAAATGACACATAAGAAGTAATCATCGGTGCAAAATCAGCATTCCTAGTTTAAACACTGCATTCATCAAGAATATAAAATCTAGAATAAGGTAACTAGAATGTGAAACTCAATGTAACGTATGCAAGTGTGGAATGATAAAAACTGGTCCAAATTCAAGCTTGTATTGAAAGAGATCGAATCTTACTACCTTCGAAAATCAGAAAATTTAGGTCAATCTACTTTAATTTACTTATTGACTTCAAAAAACTCAAGGTCGTTTGTTTCTCTTTTCTTTATTATTGATAAATTGATTCATGTTCCTTTTTCTCATTTATTTAGAGTTCTAAGTTATTTCAATTAAAATACACTTACCTCAATCAAGAAGAAACGCAGTTAGCGTTGGCGTGTGTCTGGTCGAGTTAGTTTGTATCAACCGTGTTGACCCTTGTGGTTTTGCTTGTGTCGAGTCATAGTATGGGAGTGATAACTTTTATGGTTTTCGTTTAGGCCTTGAAATTTGTATTTTCTTTTTCTCTTTTCTCACCTCCTTCTGTATTTTCCTTTCATTTGGTAATAAACGTTTTATATAAAAAAAAAAAAAAATTCAAAGATCAATCAAAAAGACATAAGTTTTGGTTATTGAAAATGCAATATATTAAAAATAGTCCTGTAAAATTTGGGTAAATTATATCTGGCCTCCTCGAGTTTGGTGTATTTAACGCTGACACTCCTGCTATACTAAAATTGCTTAAAAAACCTTTACTGTTTGGACAATTTACATGATTCAGCCCCTCATGTCAGTTCCGGCGTATTTAATCTGTTCTCATCCCTGGGTTTGAGTAACAATGATGATAGCTCCAGCAAGATGGTGTCGAAAGAGCTGAGGAGGAGTTCGAGCTTGAAATGGAGATTTGGGTTTTCTAAGATTTGGTTTTTTCATTTTTTGGAAGAGGGGAGGGGAGGAGGAGGAGGAGGAGAAATTGTGTTTTTTAGTTTTTATTAGTTTTTTAATAGAAGGGTATAATAGTCATTTTCTATGCTTCCTTGCCGGAGAAATACTCCGATTCTGGCGTGAGAGGCTGAATCGTATAAATTGTCCAAAAAGGAAGAGTTTTTTAATCAATTTTAGAATAGCAAGAGTGTCAGCGTTAAATACACCAAACCCGAAGGGTCCAGGTGTAATTTACCCTTAAAATTTTTATAACATTTCAAAAATCTTGAACTCAATATATATCGAAATACGAATAAATATCAACCAAAAAATCTATCTAAGTCATTCCATTCAATTTCGCATCACATCCAAGTTAGATCTAGCCTTTATATATTATATATAACATGTACACTTGCTGAAAATATATAACACGTACAGCATGTCCGCTAAGGGTTATAAAAAAAAAACCTGCCTCCGGATCTCTACACATATGCAGGGATAAAATATCTCAATTATTAAAATAGGGACATGCCTCTGCATGATTATTGAAGACATTTGTAACTACATGTACGCGTTTGTCCAGCGAATATGAAGGATTAAGGAAGCTAGCATAAATAAATACCATGTTCAAGGATATATATGGACGGATCCATCTATGACTATGTGGGGGCAATTGCCCCCATCAAAAAAAAATTATGGGTATATGTTTAATAGAAATTTTTTTATGGTATATATTTAATCGAAAAAAAGAGTTTGCCCCTATTAATATTGATTAATTTGTCTCCATTACGATTTTTTGTCAAATTAGATGAAGTACATAAATATTTTATTCCTATAGTATAAATTTTGTTTTATATATATATATATAGAGAGAGACAGAGAGAGAGGATGACAATCTGTCATAATGTAATCAATGCATTTTATAATAAAAAGTATCTGCATACATTATTTCAAATATAGCAACGTTACAAAATTCGGATTTTGATCTAACTTATAAAGTTATCTACTAAATTTTAATAATGTGATATTTATAATTTTTCATATTTGAACCTCTAATTTAGCTAAAATCACAATGATTTAAATACTTTGGCAGCACTGGTTAATCAAATAGCTATGTTTCGGGAAAAAATTTCTTGTTTGACATTTAATGGATGCAATACTAATAAAGTCATATGAAACAATAAACATTTGTTATTCTAGATTAATCAAGATATTTCAAATTATATAAATAAAAAATGAACACTAAAGACATATTTGTTGAAATAAATTTTCTAACATTCAATTATCGTATAAATTTAGATTTAGATTAGTCTTAAAATAAGTATTCAAATATGAATATTGTAAACCAAAAAAAATATTTTGTCTTGTATGCCTGGAGTGTGGCCTACATGATGAAATTTTCAGCTAACGACATAGACTTTTGAATGGACACGACTTCCACAATATTTAAAATAAAATAAGACACATAGATGATGATCATTGAAATAAAACCACTTTGCGGTAAATTTCATCATTTTACCAATTGTCCGTCTGCTCATTAAAATCACTACTTATAGGGGTGAAATGCTCAAAGCAAAATTTCATGCTCCAAGTGGTCCAAACGTTGAATGGCTATTACCGTGGGCGATTAATCTAGATGCTAACTATCGATCTTCAACGGTTCAATTTTTTTTAGTTTCGATATCTAGAGAGTAGGATAATGGAAAAATGCCTCTACCAAGTACTACCCATAGGTGGTCTAATCTAGAAATTAATATTTAAAAAATGCCCACATCGTCATCACTACTCAATTCCAAAGTCTCCCTAAGCCAAATTGAGATTTAATTGAAAGAACAGAGTGATAAGCAACCAAAGAAAACGCCAAGTTATAGAGATACCATATTGAGAGATTGTGACACACATTAATTCCCCTTTCCTTAGCAGCCTCTTAGAAAAAGAACACCATAAAGACAGATCAATCAACTACCAGACATTTGGATCAACTGACTGGATTATTTCAGCTTCACAAAAAATTTTGAGTTCTTGTTTGATTAGAATTTGGATTAGTTTGCCTGTTGACGATCTGATGGGCCGGTGGGTTTTGATCGTCGCAGGCCTCATTTTTTCAGTGTTCCAAGCTGATGCACAGTCCAATGAGCACCAGAAGGGTTGGTCCCCTTCTCCTCCTGATGCAGTATCAAGCTTCCAACCGAGCCTTGCAGTGGTAATTGGAATTCTCTGTGTTATGTTCTTTGTGACATTTATCCTTCTCATCTATGCCAAGTGCTGCCACCGAGGCACTATTGCGGGTAACACCTCGGCAAATGGCCCTCGATTAGTCCGGTCAGCCTCGAGGTTCTCCGGTATAGACAAGACTGTCATCGAGTCCCTCCCTTTCTTTAGGTTCTCCTCGCTTAAGGGCTTGAGGGACGGTCTCGAATGCTCGGTGTGCTTGTCGAAATTCGAGGATGTGGAGATCCTGAGGCTGCTTCCCAAGTGCAAGCACGCCTTCCACATCAATTGTGTGGATGCTTGGCTAGAGAACCACTCGAGCTGCCCCCTCTGCAGGTGCAAGGTCAACCCCGATGACCCTTCGATCTTCACCTACTCGAATAGTATGCGGTTCATGCTTAACCAATCCGAGCCGACTGAGGATTCGGACGTGGAGCTTTTTGTTCAGAGAGAGGGGAGCCATCGAGGGTCATCGAGGTTCAGCGTAGGGAGCAGCTTCAGGAAAATCGTGAAGCTTCCTGACCCAGAAGATCAGCAACAGGAGGAAAGTCAGACAAAGGCCCTTCACAAGTTCAACCACAAGATTGTGGTATCGGATGTGGTGTTCCAGAACAGGTGGAGCAACGTGAGCTCCTCCGACTTGATGCTCCTCAAATCCGAGATGCTCAACGACATGTCAAGCGACAGGTTCACGAATCCGGAACCGAAACTCCCTCCAAGCTCATCAGAAATAAGCAACAGGCTGGTTGGTCCAAGCCACCCTGCTTCAATTCTAACAAGTCCAGGAGACAGGAGAGCCATTTCAGAGATTACTTCCTTGTCAAGATATAGGAATTTGGACATTGATGATGATGGTTCAAGAAGGGCACCTGGTGAGAGGGCAAGGAGGGTTTGGATCCCAATTGCTAGAAGAACAGTTCAGTGGTTTGCAAATAGAGAAAAAATGTCACAACAAGTTGGTGTTTAGTCTCTGTCTAAATATGTCAGTTCCTTTTTTCCCTTTTTTATCATTTTAAAATGGTTTTATATACTCGCTGACAGATGTAGAATAGCCATACGGGTGGCTCTTTTGTAATTTATAAAGGCTGTTCATTGGCTGAGAAATAGAAATACATATTTCCTTCATATTTAGATGTGGAATTTAATGGGGTTTCTATGAGTTCACCCACAATTATGTCAGAGATGTTCAATGTCAATTTCTGCTTCAAAGAATTGTCCACTAATTTGTTCAACAAATAAGCGTAGGGCAGAGGATACCCTATAAGCCCATCACTGGATACCTAATAGTAATACTCCAGTTCAGCCAAATGGGCTAGTGCCTATTGATCAAGGATTTTCTTTCGCATCTTGTAGATGGGCCTACAGCTTTGGGCTACTCACGAATAGTGCCGCGAATTTTAAAAAACGTAGTTTAACCGACGGCCGGAGTGGTCGATCACCACCCCAGATCAATTTCAGTCCGATTTTTTACTAAAATTTCGAGAGCAGTTCAAGTAGTCAAAATTTGGTGGGACCGTCTTTTTTGTCAACCCGATTTGATCGAGTCAGAAAATTGATTTGTATTTTTTCTATTTTTCAGATTTAATTTAAAATAAAAAATTTATTTTAAGATCAGAACCTCTACATAACTTTTGGGTCACAACAATCTTATGTTTTTAACATTTTTTGATTATATTTCAATTGAGTCAAAGAAATTTCGTATATGTCAATTAATATTTATAAATATTGTTTGTTTGATTAAGTGGTATGCGG
The DNA here is from genome assembly GCA_012979155.1 of Hypericum perforatum. NCBI lineage: Eukaryota > Viridiplantae > Streptophyta > Magnoliopsida > Malpighiales > Hypericaceae > Hypericum > Hypericum perforatum. The sequence continues at coordinate 14,875 of SOPF01032415.1, forward strand.
TAAATATTTAAATTTATTTGATTTTTTTATTATTTTAAAGCTAAATTAAGTTTATAACTCCTATTTTAATAAGAAATAAAAAATTTAGTCAGACCGTGTAAACTAAATAATTTGAAAATTTTGGGTCCTTTTCTGGTTCGATTAAAAACATTGCAAAAATGTCATATTTTTTTAGTTTCTTTACGAGAAAAATTTATTAGGTCATCAATCTATTGTAACTGTAGAGCAGCCGACCGACAGTTCAATTTTTTTCCTTTATCTAGTGACACATTATATAATATTATTTTTTGAATTAGATATGAATAAATATTATTTTGTGGTTATAAAAAATGTTGCTTGATATTTCTTTCCATTTTTTGTATTCCTACATTTAATATTAATTCTGTTATTTTATTGTAATTTTTCTTTGTATAATGACAGATGCATAAGTTTTGGATATTTATTACAATTTATACAGACTGAATGGTTTGTTCTGGCAGGATTCTCTTCGATGAAAATTTTCTTTCGTTTACACCCTTTTTTATCGCTGCAATTGTCCTTCTCTTGTGTTGCACTAGCACGCTCTTATGTGGAATAGGACAGAAATTTCTTTATTTTGGGAAAACAAGAGTCTACTTTGTACATATAACCTTCTATATAAATAAAATTAACTTATAAAACATTAATTGATTACAATAGTAAAAGTGATTTGTTCTAATAAACATGGTTTATGAGATTCTCCAATGGCTTTAATTTTTTTAAAAATTTGGTGGACATTTCTTCCGTATTTTTTTTTTTGAAAGAGGTTTCTAAGTTTTATTTTTATATATTCGAATTCCAAATATAGGTAATATTGTATCAATTTATTTACGTTTTTGTTATAAAATAAAGGTGAGTGGTATCCCATCTAGAGGAGAGCAGAAACCGACCGAAACCACCAAACCGAACTACCCCGAAACTGTCAAACCGATAATTTTTCAAACCGCAACATAAATGGTTAAATGGTGCGGTTTGAAACCGACACCGATTAGTGAGCGGTGGGGTTTGGGGTGACTTCGAAACCGCCCCATAACACCGCGAAACCGACAATAATTAGAAAAGTAAAATTTTCCGACAATAATTATGGTGTTTTAATCACGAACATCCGTAAAATCCTCACATGTCTAGTGTCATTAGGCCCACTTCATAATTTGCATTGCTTGTGATTCTTAATATGTGGAAACCAAGATGAAGTGGGAAGCTAGGCTAGAACCTTCACTAATCTGGGTTAAATCCATTTTTCTTCAGCAGATGTTTTCCGGGAGATTTCATATTGGCATCATAAGAGTAAACGATTACAGCTGTTAGCCACCAAGCTTGGGAGATGAAATTGGAGATTTACCGGCGAGGGTTTCATCCTATGGGTTATGGTTATATCAGCAATCGGTTTCAAACCGTCACCAAACTACGACACCGCAAAACCACGAAACTGCCAAACCATGGTTTTCCGAAAAACTACGAAACCAATGGTTTGAAAATGGGCATATTAAATTCGTCGGTTTCGGTGTGAAAAACCACACCGAAACTACGAAACCACCCCGATTACACCCCTAATCCCATCATCAATTAGGTCTTTTGGTGGAAAAAGTACTGCAACAAGAAGAAATAAAGTGGCTTCAAAAGTCGAGAGAACAGTGGATCGCAAATGGAGATAGGAATACTAAGTACTTCCACATAACTACACTCATCCGAAGACGAAGGAATAAAGTGGAAAGACTACAAGATAGTACTAGGGAATGGGTCCAGGATAAGAGTGACCTTAAAGACTTGGTAATGGATCACTATAAATCCTTTTTTCGCTTAAGTAAAGGCCGAACAAGCATTCAGTGGCCACGGGGCTGTTTTGGAGAATGGACACCACAAGAAAAGCTAAGAATCTCACGTCCTGTGAGTGTGAAAGAAATCTGAGAGGCCCTCTTCAATATAGCTCCTCTTAAAGCTCCGGGAAGTGACGGATTTCACGCTATCTTCTTTCAACAACACTGGGAAAGTATCAAAGAAAACATGGTAGCTTTTATCAAGGGAGTTTTTGAGCATGGTACCTTACCACCCAAGATAAACGAAACCCTTCTAGTCCTAATCCCAAAAACCCCATCCCCTAAGACCATCCTACACTTCAGACCTATAAGCCTATGCACCGTAGCGTACAAGATCCTAACCAAACTCCTAGTGAATAGGATCAAGCCTAAGCTACCAGACCTAATTTTATGTGCTCAGGGAAGCTTTGTCCCTGGGCGCCAGATTACTAACAATATTATTGTTTTGCAGGAAGTGGTACACTCGATGCGAAAGAAGAAGGGTAGAACAGGATGGATGGCGATAAAACTGGACCTTGAAAAGGCCTACAACCGACTACGGTGGGACTTCATCGAGGAAACCCTTCTTGACATAAGTATTCCGGATCATCTTACCAGCATTATTATGGCATGCATCACTAGAGTCTCTATGCGAGTGTTGTGGAATGGCGAAATGTCAGAGAAGTTCACTCCTGAACATGGATTAAGGCAAGGGGACCCCTTGTCACCATATCTGTTTGTAGCATGCATCAAACGACTGGCACAATGGATCACCCTAGCTGAGAGAAGAAAAGAATGGAAGCCAATAAGGATTATAAGAGGAGGACCCATGATTACGCACTTGCTATTTGCTGATGATATAATTCTATTTGCAGAGGCGTTACCATCCCAAGCAAGGCTAATCAAACGTGGTCTAGAAGATTTTTGTCAAGTGTCTGGGCAAAGCATCAACGAAAGTAAGTCCAGAATTTTCTTCTCCCCGAATGTCCCAAAAACAACATCAACGGAAATTAGCAATCTGCTAAGAATTGCGCCAATGAACAACCTGGGAAAATACTTAGGGATCCCAGTTTTACACTCAAGAGTAACCAAGGACACTTTTGCCTACCTAGTTGAGAAAACTCAGGCAAGACTTGCAGGGTGGAAGTCAGGACAGCTAACAATGGCAAGGAGAGTTACACTGGCTAGGTCGGTCCTTACTTCGCTACCGTTTTATGCCATGCAGGTAATCTACCTTCCTAGAAACCTATGTGATAAACTAGATCGCATATGTAGAAACTTTATTTGGGGAGACTCGGATGAAGCTCGAAGAATTCATGTGATCAAATGGGAGGAAATATGCAAGCCAAAAAGCATGGGTGGACTGGGAATTCGTAGTTTGAGGTGTGCCAATGATGCCCTACTTACAAAACTCGGATGGCGATTTTTAACTCAGCCAACAGCATTATGGGCGCAAGTGTTGACAGCCAAGTACATAAGAAACCAACCCAATCATTCGGTAGTTACAACACACTACCAACAATCAGTAATTTGGGCTGGAATTACAAAAATTGCACCCCTACTTGAAGAAGGAATGAAATGGACTGTAGGTGACGGGAAGCAAGTAAGATTCTAGGAGGATAATTGGATTCCAGGAGAAGAGTCTTTAGCTAAGCAAGGAATCAGCCGCCTGCCACCAGAACATGCTGGTCAGAATGTGTACTCCTATTGGAAGCCGAACCAAGGCTGGAATTGGGATCTAATTGGCGATGCCATTCCAATAGAGATGACCCCTAAACTTGAAGCCATCTTCTTGGACGATTCGGGAGGAACCTTGGATGCACCTTCATGGAAATATACAAGCAATGGTGAGTTCTCGACTAACTCAGTATATAAGAAAATGATTGAAGGACATGCTCCAGGTCGTTGGGAGAAAGAGTGGAAAGGGATTTGGCAGCTAAAAGTCCCAGAGAAAATACGTTTGTTCCTGTGGTCATGTTTGAAAGGTCATGTAATGACAAACGAAGAACGTTATAAGAGGAAATTTGCAGCAAATCCCTATTGTCCTCTATGTCAACAGAAACCAGAAATAATTAGCCATTTGCTTCGCGATTGTCCACGGTCAAGTTATATATGGAGGTCCATGTTACCAAGTGAACATCAGTACAGGTTCTTTCGGATGTAAGTGAACGAGTGGCGTCCATCAACATGAAAATCTTGGCCAGTTTCCAAACACCAATGGAATGGAGTATTATATTTGCTACAACATGCTGGTGGATTTGGCGATGGAGGAACGATGAAGTTTTTCAAAGAAATCAGACACAGGAAGATAAAAAAGCTTTCATATACGGCCATGCAAAGGTCTTTGAAGATGCATGGAGAAACATAATAAGTGTTCAAGCCAACTTGCACAAAACAAGGAATGAAAGGATTCAATGGTGTCCCCCACCCATGGGTTGGCTTAAGCTGAACACCGATGGAACTTCGAAAGGAAATCCAGGATGTGCAGGGGGAGGAGGTGTCATTCGAGATGCAAATGGCAAGTGGAAGATAGGTTTTGTACAGGTAACTGGAGTTTGCGATGCTATAACATCGGAAGCGTGGGCAATTAAGAAGGGTCTCCAGTTAGCAAGATCAATTGGCGCAGTCAACCTTATCTTAGAATGTGACTCACGAATTCTGGTGGGTTACATGACCGAGGGTATCACGAGTGGGAATTCTCTCGCTGCCCTTGTGAATAGTTGTAGGGAATTAATCTGTTCCTTCGAACAGGTGGAAGTCGTATTTTGCTATCGAGAGTGTAATAGGCTAGCTAATCACTTAGCCAACCTAGCTCTCACTTTATCTCGTGTGGTTCACAGGTTTTAGTCGATCCCCCTGAGAGCTCTGTAACTTTGCTGGAAGGGGAGGCTTGTAATGATGTAACAATGTAATATTTGAATCTTAAGGCAAGAGTGCATAATGCACTCACCAGTTTACCAAAAAAAATTAGGTCTTTTGGTCCTAAATCTTAGACTCTTCCCACCCATTCTAGAGATCCTATCATATAGAGAGGCGAATAGTAAAGTCAATCAGTACGTGCATAGGTTTTCTATTTTTTTACGGGACTCAAGAGTCAAGGACAAATTGATAATTGTCATAATGTACGCGCAGTGGCGGAGGGAGGTGGTGGGGTGTGGGGGCAATTGTTCCCAATTAATTTTTTTTCTTTGATAATTAGATATATTTTTGATATATGTTCTCATTAAAATTAGAAATTTATTCTATTAAATAATTAATCAACTTACAAATTACACCAAACATTACAAAAATTTAAGTATTCTTTATATTGTCCCCACTCGCCAAATTTTTTGACTCCGCCTCTTTGTACGCGTCGGTCAGAATGAAATTTTTTTTGGCCAAAATGACATTTTTTTAATCGTATTGATATATTTTTGTTGATCAAAATAGCATGATATAATTACTTTGAACAAAATGTTATTGTTAATTTGAATGTTATATAGTTGTTATCTATAATGACGTATTTATGTTAGTATAAAAATGGCATATTCATGTTAGTCTAAAAATAACATATTCATATTAGTCTAAAAATGGCATATTGACGTTAGTCTGAATGACATAATCATATTAGTTTGAAAATGACGTGTTCTTATTGGTCAAAATGGTTTATTTCTATTGATCAAAATAACGTTGTGTCGTTAGTTTGAATGACATGTTGTTGTTATTCTATAATCATATATTCATGTTAGTTTGAAAATAACGTATTACTATTAGTCGGAATGACATAGTACACTTAACTAGAATGATGTGGTATACTTAGTCTAACTAGCGTGTTCAAGTCAAAACGTGAGGATTGATGAGTGCCTAAAACACTCATTCGTTGTGTTTATTTCTTAGGATCTTTTTAGACTTTTTAGGATGTTTTAGTCGTTTTCTTGTCGTCTTGCTTTAGTTTTGTTGTTCTTTGTGATTTTGAGTGTGTTTACGCTTTCTTATTGTGTTTTGTGTGATTTTAGGTGTTTATTCCTGGACTTGAGGAGGAGACGTAATCGATGACGCGAAGGCACGGGCGGAATCTAAGTCGTAAAAGCAAGAGGTGCAAGTCTGATGGACATGGCGCGCGCCATAGGTTGTTGGCGCACGCCATTGATGCTCGAGGATGCGAACGACCGGCTGATAGAAAATATGGCGCGCGCCAGTGGCACTAATGGCGCGCGTAAACGACAGACAGTGACAGATTATTGGCCATTCCACTTACTCAACTGAGTGGAAAACACAATGGAGGGCCTAGGCACTCAGAGAGACGCACTTGGGAGATTATGGCAGACATTTGTGGAGCACAATGGCATTAGTGTGGAGATTTAGATTAGTTTTAGTTGACTTTTTGGTTTTTAGCTCATAATGAGCATTATTGTCATTAGAGAGAGAGAGAGAGGGAGAGAGACCAGAGACTTGGAGCACGAAAATGGTACTCTCCTCTCAGCTGTGGATTGATGGTGAAGAAAGGAAGCTTAATCATCTTTGATAAGCATTCTTCTCTTTACTCTTTTTAATTAATGTCAAGTATGTTTTTGTTTATATTGTGTTTTCTTATAAGCATGTGTGAGTAGTTGATTCTGTGAGTTTGGGGCCTAGAAACTAACATGTGATTAACTGACTCAAGGGGGTAAAACTAATAGAACTATGTTCTAGTTAATGGACTTAAAGCTTAATTGTGGATTTGCTTAGATTATGATCACTATTAGTTCTTGCCATTGACAACGGTTTAGACTAGTTGGCTGTGATAAAATCTAAGTAAATAACCATAATCATGAACTTAGCTAAAACTTGAGACCAAAAGGAGATGGAATTAGTGGAAAAGTTAACTAGATGACTAAATGCTTAATTACTGAGAAATCTACTTAAGTAGTTAGTTGTCCACTGAGTGGTGATTATCATTTGTTCTTAGCTTGGTTTAAATCAATTAGGGGGGTCGAAAGAACATCTAGTTGGTTTGAGTTTTGCTAATGTTCAACTTAGACAAATCTAGCGCGAAAGTGTAGGTTTGTTGCTCATGGAACACTCGGATCATATACGAACCTAACAAACCACCTGAGTTGCTTGATTACATGTGTTTCAAAGGTTCTAAAACTCACTGTTAAGTCAAATTTGCTAAATCAGATTGTTAGTTTTGTGTTTTGAAGTTCTTAGACTTTTTCCTTGTTTTAATCTCTAGATCTTTAATTTCGAAGTTTGTTAGTGTTATAAATCAACCAATCTTCATAATATACCCCTAAACAAGTTTGTAAACTAAGTACGATGCATTAGAACTAGTTTCCCTGAGGATCGATATAACCGGACTTGCTCAGTGCTACTGCCGTTAAAAATTGGCGCACGACAGGTGTTATTGGCGCGCGCCATTGTTCTTGCTGAAGAACATTGGCGCACGCAAGACACATCTGGAGCGCGCCAGACAGACCAAATTGGAGCGCGGCTCTTCTAGTTGCGTTTGGCGCACACCAAAGGCACTATTGGCGCACGCCAAAGGGTGGCAGGAGACCAAAGATAGAAGAAAAACTCTGCACGTTTCAACAGCACACTTCGGGTTAAGCACAAAAGGAAATCCGCATTCGAGGAACTACTGAAAGAAGTGAATCAAGGGTTAAGAATTCTTCGTCATCGTGGCTGTTCAATCTGAAATTCTCTCTAATTATCGCTAGGATCCAGGCGTGGTGGGCTCCCCTTTGTCATTGGCGGGATCCAAACATGGTATTGGGACACATCATTGTCGTGGAGACACCGAGCCAAGAGAGAGATAAAGTTTATCATCAGAATCTCATCGGTGGACATCATTATCGAGATATCACTGATCATCTTCCGAATCGTGCTTCTATCAAGTCATCGACTCTAGAATCCTAAAATAGCGTCTTTATTGGAGGCTCGAGAAAGTCCACACCGACCTTGACAAAGGTAACATTATGAGGAAGCGATGAAAGAAGAGAAGGAAGAGAGAGAAAGAAGAGAGAATATAGAAAAATATGAGGGAGAAAAATGAAGAAGATAATTTGCCAAAAAATGAGAAAAATTAATTGTAAAATAACATAAATACTTTTCAAATTTTTTAATGTGATACATGGTGTAGAACCTACTAGGATTTGTATCCAATCCTCTCTCAATTAGTAGGCATCCCATGCTATCTCCTTATCCAGTAGGAGACCATATGGGTATACTACTCCATGCCCTTTTTGACTAATAGTAGTGATATCTCTTTTCCGCTAACATTAAAATATATGTTATAAATCTCTGTCTTTACCCCAAAAAAAGATTGGGTAAAGAATTTTGTCCATATTTTCATATTTTCACTATCTTTTACCGCTTCAACAATTCGAACTTATGAGGTATACCAACTAAAAATTCTCAACGTCGGTTACCATTAATCTGTGTTATATCTTGTCTCTAACCACATGAAAAACGCTGGTGCATCATTGTTGCGGTGGCCCAATCTGGGGCCCCCAAACATAATTGTTTCAATCCCGACATATTAATTTGATCTTCCAACTACACCTATAAACAATAACGGTTACGTATATGTCATTGATTATTTTAGTTGTCAATTGGTGTGTTGGACCCTTCGCGGTCTCATATCTATCCGCCAGGTTGGGACTTGTATCCAGGCAGAAGTTCCAGAATTTTTGCTGCCACAGTGTAGGGATTACGGCTTCTAAAGAAATTAGAGTAATTTTCAACCCGGTATTTCTCATATCTTGAGTCACACTAATCAAAATTATATCTAGTGACATTGCACGTAGGGTGTGTAACTTTGGTGATATAAATTATCAACTTATATATTTTTTTAAAAGTATTATCAACTTATATTAATATGTGTTCTTAAAATTGCATAACTTGGATCATGTCCACGCACTTTTATGATTTTTTATATTAAAATTTAATATGTATATATTACTGCACTTCCGAGAATGTAACAATGTTCTATCAAATCATGACAGTACTTTGTATTGTTAGTACAAGTGCCTTTTTACCACACTTCTTTGCATCCTTGCTTTTCGTTTAAGCATATTGTATAGTTCTCAATGAGCAAATCTCCGGTATCTTTTCGTCTAGTGGTAACGAATGGTTAAAAATAATCCTTTTATGCTACTGTCTTTTTTCACATGTTGTTCGGGAATTGACAATGTAGGGTCATAGTTTAGATATCAAATCAGATTTCAAAATAAAATAATAAGCTGTGCACTTGGATTAAGGATGAATCCCAACTCAGGTTCATAATCATTTTTAGAATCTGTATCAGGAATGTGAGACTTCCAAATGCCAAACAAATCAGATCCAACTAGTAGACCATGTTAGACCCTGCTAAACACAGTATGGCCTGCTTCTAAATTTTGTAATGAATTTTTGCCAGAAGTGCACCATTTTATATTTGAATATTTTCACGGTCAATTACGTTATAAAAATTTATTTATGTATCTTTAAATAATTCAAACAGTTATAATTAAAAATCTTAGAGCACTGACATGAAACTTAGTTGTGATGTCTTGTTGATAGATTATCACTTTCAGGAGGGTACTTTCATCATTGCACGAAATCATCGAGGCCACATCATGGAAAGTCAAAAGAAAGTTTTTGTCCGCCAGATCTCTTTTTAACAAAATTGAAGACGTTTCAGATTGCTTTTAGACCATCTGCATTTACGTTGTCACTATAGTGTCACGTCCTGCATACCACGTCAACTGTATCTCTATTCTCAATTTTTAGCCCACAGTAGTATCTTCATTACAGTGCCACGTACTCTTTATTCTAGTTTTTTTTACGTAATATAAGTATCGTAAACTTTGATCCTAAAAAAATTTAGACATCAATGTTATAAAAGATTCGTATTAGAGCGGAGTCCACTTATAGGCTGTCCCCTCATCTCGTGACTTGTCTCCCTCGCTTTTAACTGCACGACTTTTATCATTCTCCCGATTTTATTGTCTCCGACTTATGGACCGTTCGATAGTCCTGATTATTATCGTTTTCGACTTACCAAGATTTTACCAGGAACACCCATGATTCGCGCCTCGTGGCATGTGCCCTTTCCTAATATTATTGTCTCATCGGGTCTTTTCTTACGAGATTACTCGTATCTATGCCCCCGCTACAGTGTCATGCCCCTGGTCTATGTGAGCGATGTTCTGGCTTTCAGATTTCAATCCACAGCCACACCCCCGCTATAGTGCCTCGTCCCTGGTCCAAGACAGCTTTTTTTAGCTCATTTTTTTTTTAAATTCAGCGAACTGTATTAAATTCGAATATTTTTTGGAGTAACTTAGAAAATGCCAAATTTAATTTCGAACTAACAAATTTGCAAAAAAAATTTAATTAAAAATTATGAATTACAAAAGGCTTTACAAAATTCAAGAAATAACTTAAATTTACAAATTACATAACTAAATACCGCTATCAAATTTTTGCCAAACTCGCTATATTCGGATCCATAACTATAATTATTTGATAAAGAGGAGAGAAGTTGGAGTAAAAAATAATGAAGATGGTGATGTCTGTTTATAGATTTTTCAAATGATTTTCGAATGCACAAAATTTTAAACTATTATGGACCGTACATATTTATTATAATCGGGGAAGTCTAGTTATTTGGATTCAAAATTTTGTATAAAATTATCAAAAAAAATTTAAAAAAATTTGTTCGAACACAAAAGTAGGAAACATCAAAATAATTTTTAGACATTTTTTCTGATTTTTTCAATTTTATTCTATTTTAAAAAAAATATTGACTACACTGACCATAAAAAATATTAACTACGATGACCTTAAAAAAATATTGACTGCGCTGACCTAACCGACGTGGCTAATCAGAGATGGCCACGTCATCAAGGTCGCTCTGCTGACATGCGGGGATGCCTTGTGTGCAGGCGAGGTGATGCGAGCATGCCTACATCCAAGCAACAAGACTCACATCAAGTGCCAGTGCCAATTGGACCAATGACGCGTGCAATAGCGGAGGCTTCAAGTTGAACTTAGTAGACTAATTCAAGAAGCCCAAGCACGTGCATACAAGTCCAAGGACGTGCATGAGGCCCATGCAAAGCCCATGCACATGATATAAGCTAAATTGGAAGGCACGCCAACTTCGCCAACTTAGGAAGCATGTGGACGTCCTATTCTGATCATGCACAACCTGATTTGGACGTGATCTTCTAGCAAGCTCCTAGTAGTTTTAGTTATATTATTTAGTTCCTATTGAGTTGAATAAAAAGGCCAGAATCTCCTTGTCTTGGAGTACAAGTTTCGGCTAGATTAGGAGAGCTTTAGGACCAGATTGTTCTTTAGCTTATTTAGGCGAGTTTCATAACTTGTTTAGGAGTTTACTACTTAGGAAGATTTGTGAACTTCCAGCCTATAAATAGAAGATTTAGGACGTGTGTTTTGATCACCCAATACACGAAATTCATTCTGAATATTACAAGTCTTTGACTTAGTGAGTTTGATAACTCTTCTTGTTAAGCTTGTGTGTCGTTTAGCTTGAACTTACTTTCACTTATCAAGCGAGTTAACCATCCTCGTTTGTGGCGTGATTAGACCTTGACTGAGGTTCTCAGATTGTTCTTAGCTCGGGTTGAGGCTTGTTTGCCAAGGTTCTTGCTGGTTCAGTTTCGTGGGTTAAGAGTCTACTCCATCCTAAGCAACAATAGATCCGTATAATTGTGTTTCTCTTGCCGAAATCACATCACGAGGCGCGCAACTTTTATATATAAAATGTTTTTTATATCATTTATTTATTTCGCTATGAGTTCATTATAAAATGTAACATTTATATTTTAAAAAACGTGATAACTTTACAACTTATAAATTCTATTTTTTTATGTTTCAATTTTTAAAAGGACAACTATTTTTCTTGTTTTATCAAAATATATTTGTTTATTTAGTTCTGGTCTAGATCTATAACTTATTCAGATTAGTTTGATTTTTCTCTTTTTTTTTTAGTTCGGTTCTTATGGTTTGAGTATATGAGCCAAATTTGGATCAAATGCTCATTCCTACATTTAATCATAACTGATAAGCGGTGCATGTCAAATTATTAATATAAATTAAAGAACTATTTCATTATTTGCGACTTATTTTAGACAAACAATTCTATCATAATTAACCAAATTATCTACGTGAAATCATTTTATCATAACTAAACTACACATTTCATCATAAATGAACAAATCATTTCAGTCCATGATGTCTAGGACGAAAATACAATTCGAGGACCAAATCCATTTTCTTGCATATATTCCCAAAATGACGTGATTTGAAAATTACTTTCGGCTCACAAGATCATAAACAACGAAATTAAAATTTCCATTAATCTACTCTTACAGTTAGCAACGTTAGCACTATTAAAATTTTCTATAAATTGGTCCATAAGCTCCACGGAATCCGACACACTATTCTATTCGCCCATTATTAAAGCATTTCTTTACACCTGCGCTTCGGTGTCAAAGCCTCTATCAAGTGTCGGAACTCTATATATCAGAAATGGAATGCAATTTCTTATAGAATTGTTCACTCGAAACCAATAGTTGAGCTAATCATTTGCTCTGCTTAAGTTAACAAAATTCCCCGCCATGCAAGTCTCCCAAAAAGTTTCCCCCGGAAACGGGCACGTCGCCGTTTTCGCCTTCCCGTATCACGGCAGGCTCCCAGCGCCGGCGCTCCTGAGCCTCACCATAAAACTAGCCGCCGCGACCCCCAACACACTCTTCTCTTTCTTTGGCACCGTCAAGTCCATCCACAGCCTCTCGTCAACTCCATGTAACCTAAAGATCTACTCCACCTTGGTGGACGGCGGGAGCTTCGCGGCCGACAAGACTCCGTTTAGCGACGCGCTGAAAGGCGAAGCGAAGACCCTCTTGAGGTTCTTGCCGGTTAAGTTGAGCAGAAGCGTAAAGGCGGCCGGGGAGGAGAGGGGGAGGGTGGTCACTTGCCTCGTCACCGACGTGTTGTTTGCCTCCGAGGTTGATAAATTGGCCAATGCAATGGACGTCCCATGGGTGGCGTTTTCTGCCGTTGCACCTCACACTCTCTTCACCTTCTTCCACCTTGACCTAATAAGGAGGAGCTATGTTCATCATGAAAAGAAGTTCTCTAAGAGTAGCGAAAACTTGGGAGATGTTCCAGGTCTATCGATTTTTCGGGTCGAGGACTTGAGTTCTTGTGACGTGATCGTCAAGGAAGAGGAAGATAAGGTCTCGTTTGATGCTGCTACCTGGTTGAAGGAGAACTTATCAGTTGTATCTAAAGCATCAGCTGTTGTGTTTGGTTCCTTTGAGGAATTAAACCCCGCCCTTTTGGATGACGTAATCAAATCAACGTTTAAGCGCGTACTCTACGTAGGCGCTTTAACGTTGTCACTGTGGCAGCAGCCGCCACCACCAGAAGCCGAAGTATCCGAGTGCTTATCCTGGCTGGATAAGCAAAACCCGAGGAGCGTAGTCTACGTAAGCTTCGGGACCGAAGGGAACCCACCTCAGGAAGAGATCGTGGCGTTGGCGGAAGCGCTTCGAGCCAGCGGGATCCCGTTCCTTTGGTCTATTAAGGACGAAAGAGACAAGGAGAATCTACCGGACACTAGTTTCCTCAATGGGAAGGTGGTCTTGTGGGCACCCCAGAGGCAGGTTCTTGCACATAGCTCGGTGGCAGTGTGTGTTACCCATGGGGGATACGACTCGGTTATGGAGAGCATCGTAGGCGAGGTGCCGATGATCGTTAGGCCGGTCTGGACCGACAACAAGCTGAGCGCGAGGCTGGTTACGGAGGTCTGGGAGATCGGGGTTCGAGTCGAAGGCGGCGTGTTCACGAAGACCGGGACTATCAAGACCTTGGAGATGGTGTTTGGCGATCATGGGAAGGTTCTGGTCGACAAGGTCAAAGCCCTAAAGGAGGTAGTAGCCAAGGCAGCTTGCCCTAGTGGACCAGCTGCTAGCTATTTCAAGGAGTTGGTTAAAATAATCTCTAATAAAAATTGAAATGATAGGAAGGTGGCCCTAGTTAGCCTAACTCCATCTCTTTTTTTTATGGTGTTTAATTTGGATTAGTTTATGTGCTTTTGTGGTG
>SOPF01032416.1:0-24671 GCA_012979155.1 Hypericum perforatum
GACATAGTTCCTCTTGCTCAACCGGAGGAGATGATAATGGCGAACCCTAACGGTGGAAACGAAGTCATTCCCGAAGAGATGACAGAGGCCAACCCTAACGGGGAAGACCAGGTTGTTCCTGTTGCTGAACCGGAGGAGATTAGGACAGTGGCCGACCCTAACGGTGGAGATCACGTCGTTCCTGATGCCCAACCGGAGGAGATGATTATGGCCAACAACCCTAATGGTGAAAACGACGTCGATCCTGATGCAACAGAATCCTCTAGTGAAGATAACTTCCACCCCCCGGACTATGTTCTTCCCCCGCCCGTGGAAATTCCCGGGCCCTTGGTTCTTTCTTCCTCTTCTTACACCAGCTCTTCGGAACGTTCGGAGTCTTCTGAGAACTCGCTGTCCGAGATAAGTGTCAGCTCGAGCGCGGGCCAAAGTCTGTGTTCGACCAGCAAGGAGCCTTACAGTGGAGGTCACGTACAGCCGCCACAGAGATCGGGAGAAACTCACGTGGAGATTGAAGATCCAGAAGTTTCTGTTGGACAGTCCTGGGAAGAAGATGTTGCTCAGGAACCACCAAAAGGGGACAACGGCCAATAAAGTTGGCGTTTGGATGTTGATGAATGTTGGCAGTGGTGAGCATAGCTTTGTCGTGAATTTTCGGTAATTTGTTGCTCGTGATCGTTAGGATTTGTTTCGAATTGCTAGCTTCGGTTCGTATTTGTATCCGGTTAGTATGTTCTCTTATTCTTTAGTTGAATGTAATAATGGCGTCAATTTAGAGTTGCAGCAACAAGTCCAGGTAAATAGGTGCATTCTCATACGTTTATTAAGAATTTCGCTTTGAGTTCGCATTAAATGATAGCTACAGAATTCAAGTTCAACTTCTGTCACTTCAAGAATCATCTTATGGTGAAACGAAATTGTTTTTGTGTATTGGTAACTAGACGCAAAAATTTCCATTTTATTAAGTGAACACGAAATTCACAAAATATTTTTTTTTTCAATACCAGATTCATACTTCTCTATGAAAAGTAACACCTTTATAAAAAATAATTCAATATGTTGGACACTCGTGGGTGGAAGAGCTTCGTGAGAAACCAAAAGAACTTCGGGAATGTCGTTAATGGTGAGTTGCGATTTGTAATGTCTTTGAGTAATCGGTTGCTTGTTTTAAGCTTGTTCAGATCATTAGTATTTATCTCTAATTTCTTGTTTAGTTTAGACTTCTAATTTGTCTTCGTATCCATTTAGCATCTCTCATTATTCTTTATTCAGTTCTCAATTTGAATTCTGGCGTCCTTGTATTAATTAGAATCTGAGACGTTATTAAGAATTTTGTTTTTGAGTTTTGCAAGAAATGTTAGCTCTTATATGGGAGTCAACGAATCTTCCATTGTTTGCCTTTCTTTTATATTAGTATCATTTTCTTGTCTAATTAATTTTAGTCCAGGGTGAAATATCTACGGAAAGTAATTGCCAACTCTTTGGTTATAGTTTTTTTATTTAACCTGATAAAAAAATAGAAGTTCTAATTGCATTAGGATGCCATCGTTGTTGAACCGATTGCACTGAACTAAGGTTAGAATTTTGGTCATATTGTGGATTTATATTTAGATATTGTATATTACTTTTCTGCATTGAATGCTTTGCATGTTACTTAAGGTGTGGTGTTTTTTGTACCAACAGTGAAATTATTTGTTAATTACTTATCCCTTGTTGTTGATATAAAAGTATTATTCTTTCACAAAAAAATGGAAATTTGTTTGAATTTTTCAGGGTGAAAAATATTATTTGTTGAACCAGTGATTTGATTAAATTGTAATACTCAAAAGTCAAACTCTGGGACGATCCTCAATGTGCAAGCTCCGGAGCTAAGGTTTGGAACTGGAGGATAGTTCAGCTTTGGCTCTTGTTACTACCTCTGAACATTATCTTGTGATTCGCTGGTGGAACATGATGTTGGAATGGCAAACCTACTACGATGGTCAATATTAACAATTAGATTCTTGTGATGCCCAAGAATTTGAGGATACCTCCTCTTAAATAACTTTTTGCACTTGTTTTGGTGTAGAGATCCGAGTATTATTGATAGTGCGAATTGTATATATAATTAATGTTATGCTTGATTGCATGTATAATCTTGTCTTTGTGTTTTGGTGAGTTATTTTGTAAACCAAAATAACTTTTTTTTTAATAATTATTTCTGCTTATTAATACAAATCTAATATCTTGTTATAACTATGATTTTAACTAGCTAACATCCGAGTGGTTGCTCAAAAGAATTTTTAGCTTATAAAATACTCAAGCTTCTTCTACATTTTTTTTAGCAAGCAACAATATATTTCCACGTATTTGCACGTGATTGTTTGGGAGAAATTCTCAATACATAATGTACAAATTTAAAACTAATTCAAATTTCAGTATGTCTTTTAAATTTTAACAAATTTTAAATAAATGTTTAATATTAGTTGGATTATATTTTTTATATAGTATTATTCAACTAATTAAAATTAAAATTAAAATATAATCAACACTAATTTATTTAAACTGAATCAAACTCGAAATATATTAATTAATCTAAATCAAATTCTTGAGTGATTCTTTATGAACGGAGAAAAAGCAAATAAAATGTGCGTGTGAGGGATCCAGAGGGAGCCCGTCAAGTCTTCTCAACGATGAACACATGCTGGAATCAAATCGCCCGTCGTTTGACTCTTTGAGGCCTTGGGATCAGTTTGCAACGATAACGAATGAACTATTTGCTAAATTATTTTATTATAATTAGATAATATATTTTAATATAATTAGACAAATTATTTTATCTAATTTTTTTATTCTGAAATTTTTTTATGAAATTATTTTATCATAATTAAATAAACTATTTTATTATATCAATACATTTATTTTATTTTTTATCCTATAATAATCGAGTAAAACTAATTTATTATAAATGAATATATTATTTTATCATAATAAATCATTTTATACTACGGGACAGGACGTGTTAAAACATAAAAGTCCAGGGTCAAATCCATCTATAAAAAAAGCCCGGAAAGAGAGATTAAAATAAAGACAAGAGGAGAAAAAGTAATTAAGCCGGGGAAGAAGAGAAAATATAAATAACTAAAAACCGAAAGATAAAAAAAAGGGGCATTGTCCAAAGCCCAGCCTTCCTCTTCTGCAATACCCACCAGACGGATCCACTCTCATCTCCAACTCCGATCATTTCTTCATTAACAAAGTACTACTTCTCTATTTCCTTTTCCTTTTCCTCTTAAAATTGTGCATTTCGCTTGTGGGTGTCTTTTTCCCCATGTGTTTTCCAATTGAAAAGCTCCTTACTTTGGGTTTATCTGGTTATAATTATTGGTGGAATTGTTAAAAGTTCGTGACTTTCTTGTTTAGTATGCCTGTTGATGAAGAATTAGATCTGGGTTTCTCAGTTTATTTCTGAATTTGATTTCTTTTATGAAGAACAGTTGGTTATGGTTAGGGATTTTATTTCATTTTCTTTTTGAATTACTATAGAGTAGGGGTATTCTTTACCTATGAGCTAGGTCCACTTTTTGGGTTTAATGAGTATCTATTCTATGGCGGGTTTGGTTTTTTGGTTTAGTTTGTTCGTTGGCTTGGATGATTACTACTGTCGTACAATTATTTGCATTTGCCATATAGGTTGGTTTAAAGTACTCATTTCATGGCTGTTCTTACTAGATACGCTGAGCCTGTGGCCTTTATATGAGCTTTCTTAGCTTATATGGATAGTACATAAGTTCCATTTTCCATTTCGCACTTTTCCTCGTTGGTGGGTTGCACATGTGGTCATTGCATGGATAATTATGGTCGTGAAATTATCCGCATTTGGCTTTGTGCTATTCAAGAACGAAGGTTTAGTATATGTCAGTTTAATGGATTTGTTTCATGAGTGTTCTTGCCTGATTAGAGATTTTTTTACTTGTGTTTCTAAGCCTGTGGCTTTTATTTGAAACGTAATGTCTAGGATAACTTGCTTTGTACAAGAATATGGATGAAGATGAGAATGGGCTTCAGCTCAGCTTGGGTCTTGGCTGTGGTGGTTTGTCGGGGAAGTCCAAGGGTAAAAGTGGTAGCTCCTCAGATATCTGGCCAGATGATGCTGATAAGTGCAACAAGGTCGAAAACGATATCAAAAGCTTCTTCCAGGTAAGTACCCAGAAGGAGGATTCAAGTTCGGGATCGCATAGAACTGATATTGGGAAGACACAGGAGAACTTTTTCAATCCCCTGTCAGCACCTGAGGGTGATGTGAACACTTCTACGCACCTGAACCATAGGGTTCTGTGGGATTCGAGCTGCAACAGGTCTGCTGAAATTGATGGAGAAAGAAGATCAGATGCTGATAATAAGCGCAAAATGTTCTTTGAAGACATTACGAATGCAAAGAAACATGAGCAAGACACTAAAGGAAGCGAGTTTCCTGAGAGAAAAGCCTCGTATATTTCAATAACTACCGAGGAAGGTTCCACTGCCGATAATGAAGATGTGGCGGAGTCTGAAGTTGAAGGTTCTGCTCAGGCGTCACATCGTGGTGATAGCTCCAAACAGTCGATTGGATTCAGAGGTCCTTCTAACATTCGTAAGGAGATTCATCTATATCCTGATGCCGGTGTTATGGATTTGCAAAGCCAAAATAGGCTTGATGGTCCATCAGGAGCTGAATCTAAGCACGTGAACTCAAACTATGGTGTTCCGTCCTCTGTCCTACCAGCAAATATCCTGAATGTGCCTTTCTCAGTATCAATGAAGGAGTCTAACCCTGTTGGTGTGCATGGCACCTCTGGACATCCACCAATTAATATGATGCAGGTGATGCCTCCTTCTAATGGCGAGTGCCAGAAAGGTGTCCACTCTATCAATGTGGGAAGTTCACCTCTAACATTCGGCTATTCACATGTCCAGCTTCCGACACTGGATAAGAATGCTTCCTGGTTGATGGGTAATCATTCTCCACAGATCCACCACCTGTATGCAGGTAGCAATCCCCCAGGGTTGGATAACCTAAATGATGGTATGAAAGTTTCTCTCAAGGTTACCTGTTCATCTCATTGTCAGTTTTCTATTAAATCATGTTATTATTTTAACTCTTCGATGTCGAGTATTGATTTGTTTATATTGCTCGCTCCATGTAGTGCCCAGGCAACAAATTCCACGAAATATGTCGGAGAATGGTCTGTATGATCTCAGGACATTGGAAAGAACCAGAGGCGGGGATGATAGGCAAGCAAACAAGGAAGAGGGCTCTTCTTCTCGTACAGAGGATGATTCGAGGCGAGCAAGCATGAACCTCAGGCCAAATGACTCATCAGAGCGTTCAACAGCTGAGGGCTTGTCGGTCGATTTCTCTGCCATAAAGCCTGGTATTGCAGCAGATGTGAAATTCGGAGGTTCTGGTTCCTGTCCAAACCTCCCTTGGGTTTCGACCACCGCACCTGGACCAAACGGCAAAACAATCTCTGGCGTTACTTACAGATACAGCGCCAACCAAATCAAGATCGTCTGTGCTTGCCATGGTTCCCACATGTCTCCCGACGAGTTTGTCCGGCACGCAAGTGAAGAGAACGATAACGTAGGTGTATCACCATTTCCAAACTCTAATCCTGCTGCCTCTGCTCAGAGCTGAAGTCCAACAACCTTCATCTCACAACCAACGTGGTCGAAGATCAACATATGGTGTTAAGACTGAAAACCCTGCATAAGCTTTGTACCTCCATCCAAATTATTTGTTTTGTCAGCCAACCCTTTTGGCTGCAATTTAAGTACTACAGTCGTTTGTAATAATGTTGTAGAATCAGTTCCTCGCACAAGTGATGCTCAAGCAATTAATTTGGTATTGCCAGTACTTCTCATCCCCTTCTAACCATTATTCTCAAAACCTTGGTCCAACTGATGGTCTGACCTGGTCCAAATCCGGGTCGCTTTTGACTAAACCTTGAACAGTGGTTCGACTGCTCCAAATTTGCTCAACCATTCGTTGACCTAGTTTGCATGAATCATTACAAATTGATGTTAGTATTTTATTTTACCAGATTTAATTGAAAACTAATACTGCACATTCACACTTGAAGTGTTATGCATCACATTTCGATTAGAACAAATTTGTTTTCACAATTTTTTATAATATGTTAATTAAGTCAAATAAATATGATTAATATGTTACACAAGAAAATTTGTATTATCATTGTCATTTAACTTGTACACTTGTTAAATTAATATTGAAGATTTTGTTTGGATAACTTGTATACCAAAATTGACAAGTACTTCAATTTATTTTGTATTTTATCATTTTTATGCTAAAGTTAAATCATTTTACCTTGTTCAATATATTAATATAATTAGAAAAAGTACTGGTCCGACACTGGCCTAAGCATATGGACCAGGTGAACCGAAAAATTAAAATTTTCTATGTCACCTCATAGTCGGTTTAAAAAACATTGCTTCTAAACTGCTTTAACCTTTTCTCTCTCTGTTTTGGTCAATGGTTATATTTGTTTAGTGATCGGATCGTCCTTCAATGGAACTGTTAAAGTGGGTTTTCCTTGGTGAGCATCTTATTTTTGACAAGTAAAGAAAATGTGTAACACATAGATTTTTTGATAGGTCATCCAGTTTAATATTATTTTTATTTAAACATGTCTAGTTTTGGAGTTATAATAATTTTTGGTGTATTAGTTATGATCGCAACGCAGCCTTTAGTGAGCAATTAATAGCTGACTCTAGATTGATGACTTCTCACCAGGGTGCTACTAGTTAGAACCCGAATTCCATGTTTGGTCCAAAATCATATCTTGACTTAATCATCAATTAACGCCCGATTTTTAATATAACATAAGTTGGTGCGTACCCAAAACTAATAATATACCTTAAAAAAAAGACAAGTTGAGCATTTTTTTAACTTGCTAATATAAGTTATGATTAAAGGAGGGCTATTTTTATTTACATATGGGGAATTGTTTTTGGGGACCAAAGATTTGGGTATTTTTTTATAAAAAAAATATATTGGATAGTTAAAATCTATGAGGATCAATTTTGTCTTTTGAAATATAATATTAGTGACTCATAAGAAATTTTATCGAATATTTTTTGGCTCCCTTCTTTTCCCTCCCTACTCTTTCCTCTTCTCTTTTTCTCTTCTCTTCTCCCGCTCGCTTTTCTCCTGCTCCCTTTCTCTTTCCTTTTTACATTTGTCACGACCCAGTAAAGAAGTGACAAATGCCGGGAAATATAAATCCCTTAGGCAACAGACTTTTATTACAAAAACCAAATCCAAATCCAAATCCAAATCCAAACCTTAATACAAATACAGTAATTATCTTTGAAATCAAAATAATGAAATATTATTAAGAAAACATATGCAGACGAAAGGCAGCGGTTAAACCTTCTCTAATCTCGGTCTCGATCTTCCCTCGAACGATCTGAACACATACAGACTACGTGAGTTGGATAAACTCAGTAAGTAAAATTTATACACACGTTCATAGCAAACAAGCAATTTCATAAATTCCCTAACCAACTAACACTTAACCGACTAACACAATATTTCTAGAGCAGTAACATATCCAACTATACTTAACCAACTACGATTTCTTAACAGAACAATCATATCCAACTACATAACCAACTAATCACAGAATTCATAGCCGATCGTATCACAAATCTTGTCAAAAGTCTTATTACATCATTCCAACATACATATCGTATTTCGAACATAAAATAGCAAGCCACAACTCGAAATCACATATCAATTTCCGAAACCATAAAATTAGTAAAGCTCATAAATTCAATAATCGAAACTGGATCCAAAATCAACCTAATTTGCTCAGAATTTAATCATCACAGATTCAAATCCAATTTTAGAATCGAACCCAAATCTGAGAGTAGTCAGAATTGATTCGAATTACGAAACTCAAATCGAAATTCCCACTATTGTATGTGCTCAGGACTAAAATTGGAATCTGATTTTAGTCAGACTTAGAATGGAAATTCTACTTACTTGTTCTTGATCTTTCTCCCTTTCTTGGCTACGAATCCAAATTGGCTTCTCCTCTAGCAGTTTGTTGGATGATCTTGTCCTCTCCTCTTATGGTTGCTTGGTGTTCTTCATCTTTAATCATGGACGAAAATGGTGGTATATGCTTAGGTAAGGTACTCAAATGGTGTATTTAATATCTCATTAATCATAAATCCCACATTCCCTTAATAATTCATCTCCCCCACCTTCTCCTTTAATGATTCAAAGGTAATAATGTATATTCCCACCTTTTTCTTTAATAATTCAAAAGCTTCTTTAATGATTCCCATTGTCTTCCATTAGCTACCTAACTATGTTAAATAGTTCTTTAAGTATATACTATTAAATTCTTAATTATTACAACATTTTACTTTTTAAATTAACTTAGATGTTAGAACCTTAAAATGGAACAAACTCCAATAACGTACATCCGTCCATCGTCGGTCATCTCCGTCACATCAACGAGCACCGTCTTAAAACCAGAGATGGTGGTGGAGGGATTAGGTGACTCAGATTCGGTGGTGGGAGTGGTGAATCAAAGGTAGTGGTGAGAGTATTTGGTGGAGAGAGTGGGCGGGTCGGAGGTGATGGTGGGAGTGACGAGTGGAAATGAGGAAGAAGAAAGAACAAAAACACGAACAAGGAGACTAAAGCTTTTTTTGTGTCGCGATAATAGTTTTTGTATCTTACGATAATGATTTCCGTGTCTCATGACAATGATTTCCATGTGTCCCAACAATAGTTTTAGTGCATCGCGACAATAGTTTTTGTGTTGTGATAATGAACTTTGAGTATTGCAAACAAAATTTTCGTGTCTCGCGATAATAATCGTGTATGGCGATAATGATTTTGTATGTCGCGACAATGATTTTAGGGTTTCTTTGATTTATGTGTTTTAAGGTTTTAGCTTTTTAACTTTCAAGCTTTAGTGGACGAACTAAAGAGATGATGATGATAGTGGGGTTGGTAGTGGTACAACATGGATAGTACCATGAGGATGTTAATGATGAGGATGACGATAGTAGATGGACAAACCAAAAAGACAATGACGACAGTAGTGTAACATGGATGATGAGTCAGAGGTGATAAGAAAAGAGTGAGTGGATGGATCAGAAGAAGTGGTAGGAGTAGTTGATAGTAGTGGTAAAGAAGAAGATAAATGTAAGGTTCATGAGAAAGTTGTTTAAAAAATGAGAGAGAAAAAATAAATTAGATATTTAATTAGCTTTATTTTTAGTAGCTTATTATCTCACTAATATACCATTATCTTTATATGGGGGACAATATTTGAATATCCTCACAATCCATATTCTAATCAAAAGGATCTAAAGCAAGAGTACAATTTGAGTCCGGAGTAAAAGCTCAATTCCAAACAAAACAGAACAAACAGTAGACTGAGTTAACATATCTTATTTTTTGATATTGATATATTTTGTCTGTAATATTGACATATTTTATTGGTCATTATTGGCATGTATAAATATTTTTTTGATTTTTTTGGTGGAAAAAATTTAGATAATAAATGAGAGGTCATATTGATATGTTTGTATGTCAACAATGACATGTTGTCTTGAGTATTTTTGCATTTTTTTAAAAAATTATCATACATGTCAATATTGATATATAAACCAATGTTAATATTGATATATTTAGAATATCAATATTATATAATAAAATATACCACCATAATTCACATTTTTTTTAATTCTGTATGATTTGAAATAATCCTTCTACGTATATAATCCACGTCTAAAAAAACAATATGCGTCACCGAGACAAACACCACAAACTTCGCATGGGGCAACAAATCTATTGCCTGTAATATGCATATATCACTCGTTTTGACATTGTAAAATTTGAATTTGGATACCCTGGAGACTACATAGAGCTTGTCCCTAAATAGGGACAACAATCTCAGCCATTAGATTAGAATATATTCTAAAAGATGCTCATCTAATGGCTATTAATGTTTAGGGATATTTAGGACTTTTGCCAAAACTAATTGATTCCCAGTAGTTAATTATTCTTACTTTTTAGGCGAATGAGCATTTAATTCCCCTTCTCTTTTCTCCTAAACCAAGTTTCCAAAAAATAAAATAAACCCAGTAGTTAATGCTTCCCTTTTTTAGTCGAATTATCAATTAATTTTCCTTCTCTCTCCTCCTAAACTCATGTTTCCAAAAAAAATCGTCTACTTTCTTCTCTCGCCTCAGACTTTGAACCAGTAAAACAAACCAGTGAAGTAGCAAAATAAACCAGTGAACCAGTAAAATAAACCAGTGAACCAATAAAATAAACCAATGAACTGGCAATCCAAACCAGTGAGAGAGAAAGAAGATAATTAAACCAGTGAACTAGCAATTCGAACGAGTGAACCAATAAATCAAACCAGTAAACCAGTAATTCAAACTAGTGAACCTACAATTCAAACTAATGAACCATCAATTCAAAATAGTAAACCAGCAATCTAAACCAGTAAACTAGTAATTCAAACCAGTGAATCGACTATCCAAACCAGTGAAAATTATTTTGTATTACGACTAATGACAGATACTATTAGGGTTTTGCATTAAAATATGTATTTAATGGAGAGAGAAAGAAGATAATTAAAGAGAACAATAAAACTAGGTGAGTAATTAGATAGTTGGTTACAGAGAGAATCAACCTAATTAGTAAATTAGTGATTTGTCTAAATTAATCTTGTCTCTATTTAGCAACAAGGAGAAAATCCCCATGGTATCCACTCCCGTCAAATTTTTCCCCCTCGAGCAACAACCGCCGGCTTTCTCGAGCATTTATTTAGACTACCGGATAATATCCAGAGTGGAGAACTAGATTAATAATGACTCCTTAGTGGTCTGAAATTACAAATTCCAAGCACTCTCTCGGCCCTTTGAAAAGCATAAGAAGATTTGAGAAAAAAAAATGGGTAAACATGTACGTTCAGCACGGTGAATCACTATGCAGACATTTATGTTAGGCTCAAAAAAATTTAAATTACAAAAATAGATATAGTATTTTCAAATTTTAGGGTGTCTTCACTGATTTCTTAATAGATGTGATATTGAATTTTTAAAAAAAAAAAAATCGACCACCCTATTTTCCGTAGCTCTCCCTTTTTATCTACTACTCTAATAGTGAATTGAAAAGTTGGAAATGACATATAAGAAGTAATCATCGGTGCAAAATCAGCATTCCTAGTTTAAACACTGCATTCATCAAGAATATAAAATCTAGAATAAGGTAGCTAGAATGTGAAACTCAATGTAACAAGTGTGGAAGGATAAAAACTGGTCCAAATTCAAGCTTGTATTGAAAGAGATCGAATCTTACTACCTTCGAAAATCAGAAAATTTAGGTCAATCTACTTTAATTTACTTATTGACTTCAAAAAACTCAAGGTCGTTTGTTTCTCTTTTCTTTATTATTGATAAATTGATTCATGTTCCTTTTTCTCATTTATTTAGAGTTCTAAGTTATTTCAATTAAAATACACTTACCTCAATCAAGAAGAAACGCAGTTAGCGTTGGCGTGTGTCTGGTCGAGTTAGTTTGTATCAACCGTGTTGACCCTTGTGGTTTCGCTCGTGTCGAATCATAGTATGGGAGTGATAACTTTTATGGTTTTCGTTTAAGCCTTGAAATTTGTATTTTCTTTTTCTCTTTTCTCACCTCCTTTTGTATTTTCCTTTCATTTGGTAATAAAAGTTTTATATAAAAAAACAAAAAAAAAATTCAAAGATCAATCAAAAAGACATAAGTTTCGGTTATTGAAAATGCAATATATTAAAAATAGTCCTGTAAAATTTGGGTAAATTACATCTGGCCTCCTCGGGTTTGGTGTATTTAACGCTGACACTCCTGCTATACTAAAATCGATTAAAAAACCTTTACTGTTAGGACAATTTACATGATTCAGCCCCTCATGCCAGTTCCGGCGTATTTAATCTGTTCTCATCCCTGGGTTTGAGTAACAATGATGATAGCTCCGGCAAGATGGTGTCGAAAGAGCCGAGGAGGAGTTCGAGCTTGAAATGGAGATTTGGGTTTTCCAAGATTTGGTTTTTTCATTTTTTGGAAGAGGGGAGGGGAGGAGGAGGAGGAGGAGAAATTGTGTTTTTTAGTTTTTATTAGTTTTTTAATAGAAGGGTATAATAGTCATTTTCTATGCTTCCTTGCCGGAGAAATACTCCGATTCCGGCGTGAGAGGTTGAATCGTATAAATTGTCCAAACAGGAAGAGTTTTTTAATCAATTTTAGAATAGCAAGAGTGTCAGCATTAAATACACCAAACCCGAGGGGTCCAGATGTAATTTACCCTTAAAATTTTTATAACATTTCAAAAATCTTGACCTCAATATATATCGAAATACGAATAAATATCAACCAAAAAATCTATCTAAGTCATTCCATTCAATTTCGCATCACATCCAAGTTAGATCTAGCCTTTATATATTATATATAACATGTACACTTGCTGAAAATATATAACACGTACAGCATATCCGCTAAGGGTTATAAAAAAAAAAACCTGCCTCCGGATCTCTACACATATGCAGGGATAAAATATCTCAATTATTAAAATAGGGACATGCCTCTGCATGATTATTGAAGACATTTGTAAATACATGTACGCGTTTGTCCAGCGAATATGAAGGATTAAGGAAGCTAGCATAAATAAATACCATGTTCAAGGATATATATGGACGGATCCATCTATGACTATGTGGGGGCAATTGCCCCCATCAAAAAAAATTATGGGTATATGTTTAATAGAATTTTTTTTATGGTATATATTTAATCGAAAAAAAGAATTTGCCCCTATTAATATTGATTAATTTGTCTCCATTACGATTTTTTGTCAAATTAGATGAAGTACATAAATATTTTATTCCTATAGTATAAATTTTGTTTTATATATATATATATAGAGAGAGACAGAGAGAGAGGATGACAATCTGTCATAATGTAATCAATGCATTTTATAACAAAAAGTATCTGCATACATTATTTCAAATATAGCAACGTTACAAAATTCGGATTTTGATCTAACTTATAAAGTTATCTACTAAATTTTAATAATGTGATATTTATAATTTTTCATATTTGAACCTCTAATTTAGCTAAAATCACAATGATTTAAATACTTTGGCAGCACTGGTTAATCAAATAGCTATGTTTTGGGAAAAAATTTATTGTTTGACATTTAATGGATGCAATACTAATAAAGTCATATGAAACAATAAACATTTGTTATTCTAGATTAATCAAGATATTTCAAATTATATAAATAAAAAATTAACACTAAAGACATATTTGTTGAAATAAATTTTCTAACATTCAATTATCGTATAAATTTAAATTTAGATTAGTCTTAAAATAAGTATTCAAATATGAATATTGTAAACCAAAAAAAATATTTTGTCTTGTATGCCTGGAGTGTGGCCTACATGATGAAATTTTCAGCTAACGACATAGACTTTTGAATGGACACGACTTCCACAATATTTAAAATAAAATAAGACACATAGATGATGATCATTGAAATAAAACCACTTTGCGGTAAATTTCATCATTTTACCAATTGTCCGTCTGCTCATTAAAATCACAACTTATAGGGGTGAAATGGTCAAAGCAAAATTTCATGCTCCAAGTGGTCCAAACGTTGAATGGCTATTACCGTGGGCGATTAATCTAGATGCTAACTATCAATCTTCAACGGTTCAATTTTTTTTAGTTTCGATATCTAGAGAGTAGGATAATGGAAAAATGCCTCTACCAAGTACTACCCATAGGTGGTCTAATCTAGAAATTAATATTTAAAAAATGCCCACATCGTCATCACTACTCAATTCCAAAGTCTCCCTAAGCCAAATTGAGATTTAATTGAAAGAACAGAGTGATAAGCAACCAAAGAAAACGCCAAGTTATAGAGATACCATATTGAGAGATTGTGACACACATTAATTCCCCTTTCCTTAGCAGCCTCTTAGAAAAAGAACACCATAAAGACAGATCAATCAACTACCAGACATTTGGATCAACTGACTGGATTATTTCAGCTTCACAAAAAATTTTGAGTTCTTGTTTGATTAGAATTTGGATTAGTTTGCCTGTTGACGATCTGATGGGCCGGTGGGTTTTGATCGTCGCAGGCCTCATTTTTTCAGTGTTCCAAGCTGATGCACAGTCCAATGAGCACCAGAAGGGTTGGTCCCCTTCTCCTCCTGATGCAGTATCAAGCTTCCAACCGAGCCTTGCAGTGGTAATTGGAATTCTCTGTGTTATGTTCTTTGTGACATTTATCCTTCTCATCTATGCCAAGTGCTGCCACCGAGGCACTATTGCGGGTAACACCTCGGCAAATGGCCCTCGATTAGTCCGGTCAGCCTCGAGGTTCTCCGGTATAGACAAGACTGTCATCGAGTCCCTCCCTTTCTTTAGGTTCTCCTCGCTTAAGGGCTTGAGGGACGGTCTCGAATGCTCGGTGTGCTTGTCGAAATTCGAGGATGTGGAGATCCTGAGGCTGCTTCCCAAGTGCAAGCACGCCTTCCACATCAATTGTGTGGATGCTTGGCTAGAGAACCACTCGAGCTGCCCCCTCTGCAGGTGCAAGGTCAACCCCGATGACCCTTCGATCTTCACCTACTCGAATAGTATGCGGTTCATGCTTAACCAATCCGAGCCGACTGAGGATTCGGACGTGGAGCTTTTTGTTCAGAGAGAGGGGAGCCATCGAGGGTCATCGAGGTTCAGCGTAGGGAGCAGCTTCAGGAAAATCGTGAAGCTGCCTGACCCAGAAGATCAGCAACAGGAGGAAAGTCAGACAAAGGCCCTTCACAAGTTCAACCACAAGATTGTGGTATCGGATGTGGTGTTCCAGAACAGGTGGAGCAACGTGAGCTCCTCCGACTTGATGCTCCTCAAATCCGAGATGCTCAACGACATGTCAAGCGACAGGTTCACGAATCCGGAACCGAAACTCCCTCCAAGCTCATCAGAAATAAGCAACAGGCTGGTTGGTCCAAGCCACCCTGCTTCAATTCTAACAAGTCCAGGAGACAGGAGAGCCATTTCAGAGATTACTTCCTTGTCAAGATATAGGAATTTGGACATCGATGATGATGGTTCAAGAAGGGCACCTGGTGAGAGGGCAAGGAGGGTTTGGATCCCAATTGCTAGAAGAACAGTTCAGTGGTTTGCAAATAGAGAAAAAATGTCACAACAAGTTGGTGTTTAGTCTCTGTCTAAATATGTCAGTTCCTTTTTTCCCTTTTTTATCATTTTAAAATGGTTTTATATACTCGCTGACAGATGTAGAATAGCCATACGGGTGGCTCTTTTGTAATTTATAAAGGCTGTTCATTGGCTGAGAAATAGAAATACATATTTCCTTCATATTTAGATGTGGAATTTAATGGGGTTTCTATGAGTTCACCCACAATTATGTCAAGAGATGTTCAATCTCAATTTCTGCTTCAAAGAATTGTCCACTAATTTGTTCAAAAAATAAGCGTAGGGCAGAGGATACCCTATAAGCCCATCACTGGATACCTAATAGTAATACTCCAATTCAGCCAAATGGGCTAGTGCCTATTGATCAAGGATTTTCTTTCGCATCTTGTAGATGGGCCTACAGCTTTGGGCTACTCACGAATAGTGCCGCGAATTTTAAAAAACGTAGTTTAACCGACGGCCGGAGTGGTCGATCACCACCCCAGATCAATTTCAGTCCGATTTTTTACTAAAATTTCGAGAGCAGCTCAAGTAGTCAAAATTTGGTGGGACCGTCTTTTTTGTCCACCCGATTTGATCGAGTCAGAAAATTGATTTGTATTTTTTCTATTTTTCAGATTTAATTTAGAATAAAAAATTTATTTTAAGATCAGAACCTCTACATAACTTTTGGGTCACAACAATCTTATGTTTTTAACATTTTTTGATTATATTTCAATTGAGTCAAAGAAATTTCGTATATGTCAATTAAGTCAATTAATATTTATAAATATTGTTTGTTTGATTAAGTGATATGCGGTAAATATTTAAATTTATTTGATTTTTTTATTATTTTAAAGCTAAATTAAGTTTATAACTCCTATTTTAATAAGAAATAAAAAATTTAGTCAGACCGTGTAAACTAAATAATTTGAAAATTTTGGGTCCTTTTCTGGTTCGCTTAAAACCATTGCAAAAATGTCATTTTTTTTAGTTTATTTACCAGAAAAATTTATTAGGTCATCAATCTATTGTAACTGTAGAGCAGCCGACCGACAGTTCAATTTTTTTTCCTTTATCTAGTGACACATTATATAATATTATTTTTTGAATTAGATATGAATAATTATTATTTTGTGGTTATAAAAAATGTTGCTTGATTTATTTCTTTCCATTTTTTGTATTCCTACATTTAATATTAATTCTGTTATTTTATTTTAATTTTTCTTTGTATAATGACAGATGCATAAGTTTTGTACATTTATTACAATTTATACAGACTGAATGGTTTGTTCTGGCAGGATTCTCTTCGATGAAAATTTTCTTTCGTTTACACCCTTTGTTATCGCTGCAATTGTCCTTCTCTTGTGTTGCACTAGCACGCTCTTATGTGGAATAGGACAGAAATTTCTTTATTTTGGGAAAACAAGAGTCTACTTTGTACATATAACCTTCTATATAAATAAAATTAACTTATAAAACATTAATTGATTACAATAGTAAAAGTGATTTGTTCTAATAAACATGGTTTATGAGATTCTCCAATGGCTTTAATTTTTTAAAAAATTTGGTGGACATTTCTTCCGTATTTGTTTTTGATAGAGGTTTCTAAGTTTTATTTTTATATATTCGAATTCTAAATATAGGTAATATTGTATCAATTTATTTACGTTTTTGTTATAAAATAAAGGTGAGTGGTATCCCATCATCAAGTAGGTCTTTTGGTCCTAAATCTTACTCTTCCCACCCATTCTAGAGATCCTATCCTATAGAGAGGCGAACAGTAAAGTCAATCAGTACGGGCATAGGTTTTCTATTTTTTACGGGACTCAAGAGTCAAGGACAAATTGATAATTGTCATAATGTACGCGGAGTGGCGGAGGGAGGTGGTGGGATGTGGGGACAATTGTTCCCAATTAATTTTTTTTCATTGATAATTATATATATTTTTAATATATGTTTTTATTAAAATTAGAAATTTATTCTATTAAATAATTAATCAACTTACAAATTAAACCAGACATTACAAAAATTTAAGTATTCTTTATATTGTCCCCACTCGCCAAATTTTTTGACTCCGCCCCTTTGTACGCGTCGGTCAGAATGAAAATTTTTTTTTGGCCAAAATGACATTTTTTTAATCGTATTGATATATTTTTGTTGATCAAAATAGCATGACATAATTACTTTGAATAAAATGTTATTGTTAATTTGAATGTTATATAGTTGTTATCTATAATGACGTATTTATGTTAGTATGAAAATGGCATATTCATGTTAGTCTAAAAATGACATATTCATATTAGTTTGAAAATGACGTGTTTTTATTAGTCAAAATGGTTTATTTCTATTGATCAAAATAACGTTGTGTCGTTAGTTTGAATGACATGTTGTTGTTATTCTATAATCATATATTCATGTTAGTTTGAAAATAACGTATTACTATTAGTCGGAATGACATAGTACACTTAACTAGAATGATGTGGTATACTTAGTCTAAATAGCGTGTTCAAGTCAAAACGTGAGGATTAAGAATTCTTCGTCATCGTGGTTGTTCAATCTGAAATTCTCTCTAATTATCGCTAGGATCCAGGCGTGGTGGGCTCCCCTTTGTCATTGGCGGGATCCAAACATGGTATTGGGACACATCATTGTCGTGGAGACACCGAGCCAAGAGAGAGATAAAGTTTATCATCAAAATCTCATCGGTGGACATCATCATCGAGATCTCACTGATCATCTTCCGAATCGTGCTTCTATCAAGTCATCGACTCTAGAATCCTAAAATAGTGTCTTTATTGGAGGCTCGAGAAAGTCCACACCGACCTTGACAAAGGTAACATTATGAGGAAGCGATGAAAGAAGAGAAGGAAGAGAGAGAAAGAAGAGAGAATATAGAAAAATATGAGGGAGAAAAATAAGAAGATAATTTGCCAAAAAATGAGAAAAAATAATTGTAAAATAACATAAATACTTTTCAATATTAGCCATTAGATCTTTCTTACAAATTTTTTAATGTGTTACATTTTTTTTTTGGTGTTAATGGTGAGCGGTTACACTCTTGCATTAATGAAATAACATATTACAAATCTAAGTCAGCCCTTAGCAAGGGGAGACAAAAGTCTAGAGGGTCATCGTAAACATGAATCCCTTCCTGTTCCGACAAAGCAAAATTGGCCAAACTATCAGCCAACCTGTTATACTTCCTATTACAATGAATCACTTCAACTCGTTCTAGATGACGAATCATGTGACGACAGTTACTCACGAGAGTGTGCAAGAAATTACTCCTATCGACACCCTCGGTAATATAGGTCACATGAGTGTTACATGGTGTAGAACCTGCTAGGATTTGTATCCAATCCTCTCTCAATTAGTAGGCATCCCATGCTATCTCCTTATCCAGTAGGAGACCATATGGGTATACTACTCCATGCCCTTTTTGACTAATAGTAGTGATATCTCTTTTCCGCTAACATTAAAATATATGTTATAAATCTCTGTCTTTACCCCAAAAAAAGATTGGGTAAAGAATTTTGTCCATATTTTCATATTTTCACTATCTTTTACCGCTTCAACAATTCGAACTTATGAGGTATACCAACTAAAAATTCTCAACGTCGGTTACCATTAATCTGTGTTATATCTTGTCTCTAACAACATGAAAAACGCTGGTGCATCATTGTTGCGGTGGCCCAATCTGGGGCCCCCAAACATAATTGTTTCAATCCCGACATATTAATTTGATCTTCCAACTACACCTATAAACAATAACGGTTACGTATATGTCATTGATTATTTTAGTTGTGTTGGACCCTTCGTGGTCTCATATCTATCCGCCAGGTTGGGACTTGTATCCAGGCAGAAGTTCCAGAATTTTTGCTGCCACAGTGTAGGGATTATGGCTTCCAAAGAAATTAGAGTAATTTTCAACCCGGTATTTCTCATATCTTGAGTCACACTAATCAAAATTATATCTAGTGACATTGCACGTAGGGTGTGTAACTTTGGTGATATAAATTATCAACTTATATATTTTTTTAAAAGTATTATCAACTTATATTAATATGTGTTCTTAAAATTGCATAACTTGGATCATGTCCACGCATTTTTATGATTTTTTATATTAAAATTTAATATGTATATATTACTGCACTTCCGAGAATGTAACAATGTTCTATCAAATCATGACAATACTTTGTATTGTTAGTACAAGTGCCTTTTTACCACACTTCTTTGCATCCTTGCTTTTCTTGTAAGCATATTGTATAGTTCTCAATGAGTAAATCTCCGGTATCTTTTCGTCTAGTGGTAACGAATGGTAAAAAATAATCCTTTTATGCTACTGTCTTTTTTCACATGTTGTTCGGGAATTGACAATGTAGGGTCATATTTTAGATATCAAATCAGATTTAAAAATAAAATAATAAGCTGTGCACTTGGATTAAGGATGAATCCCAACTCAGGTTCATAATCATTTTTAGAATCTGTATCAGGAATGTGAGACTTCCAAATGCCAAACAAATCAGATCCAACTAGTAGACCATGTTAGACCCTGCTAAACACAGTATGGCCTGCTTCTAAATTTTGTAATGAATTTTTGCCAGAAGTGCACCATTTTATATTTGAATATTTTCACGGTCAATTACGTTATAAAAATTTATTTATGTATCTTTAAATAATTCAAACAGTTATAATTAAAAATCTTAGAGCACCGACATGAAACTTAGTTGTGATGTCTTGTTGATAGATTATCACTTTCAGGAGGGTACTTTCATCATTGCACGAAATCATCGAGGCCACATCATGGAAAGTCAAAAGAAAGTTTTGTCCGCCAGATCTCTTTTTAACAAAATTGAAGACGTTTCAGATTGCTTTTAGACCATCTGCATTTTACCCTGCTGCACTGCCACATCGTGGATGGCACGTCAACTGTACCTCTATTCTCAATTTTTAGCCTACAGTAATATCTTTACTACAGTGCCACGTACTCTTTATTCTAGTTTTTTTACGTAATATAAGTATCGTAAACTTTGATCCTAAAAAAATTTAGACATCAATGTTATAAAAGATTCGTATTAGAGTGGAGTCCACTTGTAGGCTGTCCCCTCATCTCGTGACTTGTCTCCCTCGCTTTCAACTGCACGACTTTTATCATTCTCCCGATTTTATTGTCTCCGACTTATGGACCGTTCGATAGTCCTGATTATTATCGTTTTCGACTTACCAAGATTTTACCAGGAACACCCATGATTCGCGCCTCGTGGCATGTGCCCTTTCCTAATATTATTGTCTCGTCGGGTCTTTTCTTACGAGACTACTAGTATTTATGCCCCCGCTACAGTGTTACGCCCCTGGTCCATATCAACGATGTTCCGGCTTTCAGATTTCAATCCACAGCCACACCCTCGCTATAGTGCCTCGTCCCTGGTCCAAGACAACTTTTTTTAGCTCATTTTTTTTTAAAATTCAGCGAACTGTATTAAATTTAAATATTTTTTGGAGTAACTTAGAAAATGCCAAATTTAATTTCGAACTAACAAATTTGCAAAAAAATTTTTATTAAAAATTATGAATTACAAAAGGCTTTACAAAATTCAAGAAATAACTTAAATTTGCAAATTACATAACTAAATACCGCTACCAAATTTTTGCCAAACTCGCTATATTCGGATCCATAACTATAATTATTTGATAAAGAGGAGAGAAGTTGGAGTAAAAAATAAAGAAGATGGTGATGTCTGTTTATAGATTTTTCAAATGATTTTCGAACGCACAAAATTTTAAACTATTATGAACCGTACATATTTATTATAATCGGGGAAGTCTAGTTATTTGGATTCAAAATTTTGTATAAAATTATCAAAAAAATTTAAAAAGATTTGTTCAAACAAAAAAGTAGGAAGCGGTAAAATAATTTTTAGACATTTTTTTTGATTTTTTTCGATTTTATTCTATTTTAAAAAAATATTGACTACGCTGACCATAAAAAATATTAACTACAATGACCTTAAAAAAATATTGACTGCGCTGACCTAACCGACGTGGCTAATCAGAGATGGCCACGTCGTCAAGGTCGCTCCGCTAACATGCAGGGATGCCTTGTGTGCAGGCGAGGTGATGCGAGCATGCTTACATCCAAGCAACAAGACTCACATCAAGTGCAAGTGCCAATTGGACCAATGACGTGTGCAAGAGGCCCATGCAAAGCCCATGCACGTGATATAAGCTAAATTGGAAGGCACGCCAACTTCGCCAACTTAGGAAGCATGTGGACGTCCTATTCTGATCATGCACAACCTGATTTGGACGTGATCTTCTAGCAAGCTTCTAGTAGTTTTAGTTATATTATTTAGTTCCTATTGAGTTGAATAAAAAACCCAGAATCTCCTTGTCTTTGAGTACAAGTTTCGGCTAAATTAGGAGAGCTTTAGGTACAGATTGTTCTTTAGCTTATTTAGGCGAGTTTCATAACTTGATTAGGAGTTTACTAATTAGGAAGATTTGTGAACTTCCAGCTATAAATAGAAGATTTAGGACGTGTGTTTTGATCACCCAATACACGAAATTCATTCTGAATGTTACAAGTCTTTGACTTAGTGAGTTTGATAACTCTTCTTGTTAAGCTTGTGTATCGTTTAGCTTGAACTTACTTTCACTTATCAAGTGAGTTAACCACCCTCGTTTGTGGCATGATTCGACCTTGACTGAGGTTCTCGGATTGTTCTTAGCTCGGGTTGAGGCTTGTTTGCCAAGGTTCTTGCTGGTTCAGTTTCGTGGGTTAAAAGTCTACTCCATCCTAAGCAACAATAGATCCGTATAATTGTGTTTCTCCTGTCGAGATCACATCACGAGGCGCGCAACTTTTTATAAATAAAATGTTTTTATATCATTTATTTATTTCGCTATGAGTTCATTATAAAATGTAACATTTATATTTTAAAAAACGTGATAACTTTACAACTTATAAATTCTATTTTTTTATGTTTCAATTTTTAGATGTACAACTATTTTTCTTGTTTTATCAAAATATATTTGTTTATTTAGTTCTGGTCTAGATCTATAACTTATTCAGATTAGTTTGATTTTTTCTTTTTTTTTAGTTCGGTTCTTATGGTTTGAGTATATCAGCCCAATTTGGATCAAATGCTCATTCCTACATTTAATCATAACTGATAAGCGGTGCATGTCAAATTATTAATATAAATTAAAGAACTATTTTATTATTTGCGACTTATTTTAGACAAATAATTCTATCATAATTAACCAAATTATCTACGTGAAATCATTTTATCATAACTAAACTACACATTTCATCATAAATGAACAAATCATTTCAGTCCATGAGGTCTTGGACGAAAATACAATTCGAGGACCAAATCCATTTTCTTGCATATATTCCCAAAAAGACGTGATTTGAAAATTACTTTCGGCTCACAAGATCATAAACAACGAAATTAAAATTTCCATTAATCTACTCTTACAGTTAGCAACGTTAGCACTATTAAAATTTTCTATAAATTGGTCCATAAGCTCCACGGAATCCGACACACTATTCTATTCGCCCATTATTATAGCATTTCTTTACACCTTAGCTTCGGTGTCAAAGCCTCTATCAAGTACCAACAACCATTAGGGTGAAATGGTAAGTACTCATTCTCGCTTAAACCATGTCTCGAGTTCGAAACATAGTAAACGCAGCAGGTACTTGTTGAGAGAGTCTACCCCCTATAAGAAACTTCAGTACTCGAGCCCAGATTAGTCGGCCAGTAGGCCGGATCACTGAGTGAGAGAAAAAAAAAAACCTCTATGAAGTGTCGGAACTCTATATATAAGAAATGGAATGCAATTTCTTATAGAATTGTTCACTCGAAACCAATAGTTGAGCTAATCATTTGCTCTGCTCAAGTTAACAAAATTCCCCGCCATGCAAGTCTCCCAAAAAGTTTCCCCCGGGAACGGGCACGTCGCCGTTTTCGCCTTCCCGTATCACGGCAGGCTCCCAGCGCCGGCGCTCCTGAGCCTCACCATAAAACTAGCCGCCGCGACCCCCAACACACTCTTCTCTTTCTTTGGCACCGTCAAGTCCATCCACAACCTCTCGTCAACTCCAAGTAACCTAAAGATCTACTCCACCTTGGTGGACGGCGGGACCTTCGGGGCCGACAAGACTCCGTTTAGCGACGCGCTGAAAGGCGAAGCGAAGACCCTCTTGAGGTTCTTGCCGGTTAAGTTGAGCAGAAGCGTGAAGGCGGCCGGGGAGGAGAGGGGGAGGGTGGTCACTTGCCTCGTCACCGACGTGTTGTTTGCCTCCGAGGTTGATAAATTGGCCAATGCAATGGACGTCCCATGGGTGGCGTTTTCTGCCGTTGCACCTCACACTCTCTTCACCTTCTTCCACCTTGACCTAATAAGGAGGAGCTATGTTCATCATGAAAAGAAGTTCTCTAAGAGTAGCGAAAACTTGGGAGATGTTCCAGGTCTATCGATTTTTCGGGTCGAGGACTTGAGTTCTTGTGACGTGATCGTCAAGGAAGAGGAAGATAAGGTCTCGTTTGATGCTGCTACCTGGTTGAAGGAGAACTTATCAGTTGTATCTAAAGCATCAGCTGTTGTGTTTGGTTCCTTTGAGGAATTAAACCCCGCCCTTTTGGATGACGTAATCAAATCAACGTTTAAGCGCGTACTCTACGTAGGCGCTTTAACGTTGTCACTGTGGCAGCAGCCGCCACCACCAGAAGCCGATGTATCCGAGTGCTTATCCTGGCTGGATAAGCAAAACCCGAGAAGCGTAGTCTACGTAAGCTTCGGGACCGAAGGGAACCCACCTCAGGAAGAGATCGTGGCGTTGGCGGAAGCGCTTCGAGCCAGCGGGATCCCGTTCCTTTGGTCTATTAAGGACGAAAGAGACAAGGAGAATCTACCGGACACTAGTTTCCTCAATGGGAAGGTGGTCTTGTGGGCACCCCAGAGGCAGGTTCTTGCACATAGCTCGGTGGCAGTGTGTGTTACCCATGGGGGATACGACTCGGTTATGGAGAGCATCGTAGGCGAGGTGCCGATGATCGTTAGGCCGGTCTGGACCGACAACAAGCTGAGCGCGAGGCTGGTTACGGAGGTCTGGGAGATCGGGGTTCGAGTCGAAGGCGGCGTGTTCACGAAGACCGGGACTATCAAGACCTTGGAGATGGTGTTTGGCGATCATGGGAAGGTTCTGGTCGACAAGGTCAAAGCCCTAAAGGAGGTAGTAGCCAAGGCAGCTTGCCCTAGTGGACCAGCTGCTAGCTATTTCAAGGAGTTGGTTAAAATAATCTCTAATAAAAATTGAAATGATAGGAAGGTGGCCCTAGTTAGCCTAACTCCATCTCTTTTTTTATGGTGTTTAATTTGGATTAGTTTATGTGCTTTTGTGGTG
>SOPF01032430.1:0-33752 GCA_012979155.1 Hypericum perforatum
AACAACTGTACCAGTCAATGAGAAGATCAGGGTACCAGCAAACAAGAGCAAGCGGAATTTAAGTTATGGCATTGTCTTGCTTGTTCTTGCAGGGCTTGTAGGTGGTCGAATTGCAGCATTTCTGCTTACCGTTGGCCTGTGTCTTATTCTGAAGTTGGTTAAGAGATTGCGGAAGTGACTTTCTTAAATTATTGGGTGTTAGAGCTGGTGTGTTTTTTCATTTCTCCTGATGAAGTGATCTTGCTTGCATCCCCGGAAAAGTACTTGTATAGAACAAGGGGTAAGGTCTTAGCAAGTCAAGTAAATTATGAAACCTTGTCTTTGCACTCAACTGGAGGAGTTGTATCTTATTGTAAATTCACATATCAAGATTCAAAGGTCATAATATAGAAGTAATGATTATTTGCTCTGAAATCGCCTTTTTCTTTGCCCCCCCCTTCTGCAATTTCGGTTTTTTCCTTGTTGTACTCTGTTGTTTCTATGGTTCAGCAATAAATACAATGCTTGTCAATTACAACGTATGAGCTGTTCTTTACCAACTAAAGTGTCCGACCTCGTTGTAGCTCGACTACTACGAGTTCATGGTCGAGAACAGAGCTAGTTACTGCTCTGCAGAATCTATATCACAATCAGGAGCCTTCAATGCTTCTTGGATCAGCATCCTTTGCGAAATCCTCTTGCCAGTTTGAGGAATGGACATCAGGCTTATTTGTAAGAACATTGGCATTGTGCAAAGGGCAGCAAAGAACGTTGGACAAAGCATAGAAAAAAAAAACAGTTCAGCTCTCTAATGGTTGGGATTTTTTTCTTCTAAAAAGATATTATTGTTCATGGTTAATTATAAATATATACACAAAAAACATTAATTAGTAAACTGGCCACCTAAAAAATAATGGTATGCTCAACTCTCCGTAATTAAGCATGATGAATAATTTTTTTTTGGTGAATATCCAGGTATCCGGCCCAGCTCGTTTATCGGGCTCTTAACTGGGCCGACTAATCCTGTTCGAGGCGGGTCTCGGGGTTAAGGTTTTAAACCTTTCCCAACGCCGTTGCGGGGGATCGAACCTTAGTTCGCCCTTCCAAGTGCAGCCCCTGGCACCACTGCACCAACTGTGCGTTAGTAGCATGATGAATAATTAGCGATGATTGTTTATGACAAAGAATGGGGCTATGATGTAGCTATCAGAAAGTAATCCGTTTTGTTGAAGGTGGGCACACTTTGATATATGAAAAAAGAAGTCGTGAGGGATATTAAGACATAGGAAAAAATTCACTTTAATACCTTGTGGTTTGGCCTGTTCCCAATTAAGTCCCTGTGATTAAAAATGTCAATTCGAGTCCAACTTCGTCCAATTTTTTCATTTGGGTCACGTCTGACCGGTTCAATTCATTTTTGTTCGTTTTGGTCCGATCAAATTTGGCATTTTCAACGTCGATTATCGACTCCAATTGACTCTCCGAAGTGTCCCCGATGTATGAATACCAGTTTCACACGTCTTCGTCGCCAGAATCCCAAAATTGAGCTTCGGATTTTTGAATCGAACTGGTCGAAGGTGTCCCAAATAGAAAAATTGGACAAAGTTGAACTCGAATTAACACTTTTAAACCACAGAGACTTACCTGAGAACGGGCCAAATCACAGGGTACTAAAGTCGACTTTTCCTTAAGGCATATGTAATGAAAGCGGAGCATTTGTACGTTGCCACAGAATTAAGACCAAATACTTACTGTGTGGAGTGTGTAAAAAATGAGGATAGTTACAAATGGAAGATCCGTGTATCGATGGATGGAAATGATATACTTTTTGGATAGTGAAAGATAGTAAACAAATCCACCCCCATGCCTGTGATTGCCTACGGGAGTCGTTGGATCTTCGTCAACTCTTGTCTCAGTACATGATAAAAATGATTGCAAACTGAGCAGAAGATAAACTAGATGTTCTAATTAAGTTTTTACGATTGGAGCTCCACATCCGCCTTTACTTTATGCCTTCTTATAGGAAGACTTGGTGAGTGAGAGAGAAGGTGTTTAAGAAATTATGGGGAGATTTGAAAAAAATCATACAATCACTTTTCCCAATGGTTTGCAGCATGCAAGACAAATAATCTTAGAATTATGGCATGACAATATTATCATAGTTTGCCTACTAGAAACCATTACACACACCTTTTTGCTTGAAGTAAAGATGTCTTTCCAGTCTTGCATTAAAGCATTCAAATACTACATGCGTGTGTTATAAATTGATAGAACATTCTTGTATAGGAAATACAGATCTATGATATTGATCGTTATTACTATTTATGGTAATCCTACTATAATTTTGATAGTATTTGCTCTAATGGAGACAGAGAACAATGAGAGTTGGGCGTGATTTATGAAATAAATAAGGTTGCACATGACTCGATGAAAACAAATATGCATTATTTCTGATCGACACCAAGATATATTAAATGTAATCATTCGGCTTCATGAGTAAAGGTAAAAATACTCATAACGTTAGTCTAGATAGAAAGTATTATGATTATATCAAATTTTAGACTTTTTACTACCGTTGTTCAAATGTAAATACATGTTATGTTAAATTTAGCATTAGAGACTACAAGATAAATGATGATCCCAAAACAACCTAATGGTGTTACCTAGACAAATTTACTAGAGCGGCTAAAGCCACCAAAGTCGTTGCTAAGGCAGCATCAGGATCTAGTACTAGTACACGTCGCAGATGTTGATTACTATACACTTTTATGGGATAATAAGAGGATTTTGTATTATTAATTATAACTATGTGTATATATCCAATATGTATATTTATTTCATTTTTGAAGGTGCTATATAATAAGGAGTAGTAAAGAACACATTGTGCAGCCTGACGATGATACACACCTCTGGTTTGAGATTCTGTCAATGCTTATAAATACTAAGCTCAGCAAGTACCACCTCATGAATTGTCTCAACCTAACAAAGTAATGTAGGCATGTTATTACTCCAAATATGGTGATATTTAAGACGATTGACGAAGTCATATGATGATTATATTCCAAAATTTTGTACTAACCCTAAAGAAAAAGTAAGGGAATGATTTATCTTAATGCATAAGGTATTTGTTGACGTAATTAAAAAAATAAAGGGATATAATTGATTTATACTTTTAAACTACATGTAAATTAGTTGGAGGATGCATATTTTATAGTTCAATAATTGACAGTTTTAATCGCACTCATAATGGTCTTACAATGAAAGATATAATTATTATTAAGTTAATCGATCATTTTTAATTTGTTTATGATACACGACATAAACTTTAATAAATTTGTGATTTCATAGAAGATGGTTGTGTACGTGAATATCATGAGAGATGTAAATGGTATTATTTTTGCTAGATTCAATGTAAAATTTTTATCTGTTTAACATATTCAATTTACCAAATACAATTTACGTTCTTTAATATTTTAACTTTTCCTGACTATCTTAATGGAGGCTTCAAATTACCATATATACAATATATTGACGCTATATTCAATTTACTGAATGAGATCAATAGGGTCATAAAAGTCTTCGAACTAGCTCAGAATAATTGAGTTACTATCCAAACAATTTCGTATTTTTTTTTTGGGTTCCTTCCAAAATACTGAATGCACAATTTCAGCTACTCAAGCGGTATCTAATATAGTGAGAGTGGGATGTCACTCATTGATAGGGAATCTATATAATATAACCACGTCCTAAAGAATAATGGTCATCTCCTCCACTGTCATATGAAACATGTGCGTTTCTTTCGTTACCTCTCTACCAAAGCTGTAATAACAGTTGATTTGATCACAACGTGACCAATACACCACACATCTCAAAATTCGACTACCTGCATGTAAGCTACGAATATCTAATTCTGGAGTGATTTTTATTTCCATCTACGCTGATAGATCTTTAATGTAGCGTTCACAATAAAACCATCATCGACACCATATACCTCGATATTCCATATAACTTGTGACCGATGAACACCCTAATGCTTGAGTAACTTCCTATCTGGAGTACTTTTATCCCAAACAATATCTTTGTAATGTTGTGACATCATTACTCAACAAATATATTTATATATATATATATATTCTGTAATTGAATATTTCATTAACAATAGGAACTAATATTTCACGTAAATTACCTAAAAATCAAACAAATTATAATCAACCTAGTACCACACTAATTAAGTAAATTTCTTCAACTAATAATTTACGAACTATCTTATTAACAACATATAATTAAATAAATGTTAAACAACTTTATAACCACCCTAATTAACCACAAGTTAGGCAGATAACTAATTCACAACTTACCAAATTACAAAATTTATTCAATTTCTTCACTTGCTATATAAGTAAACTAGTTAATTAACATTAGCTAATACATTTATAAGATTGATTATAAAATTTTAAAAAACTACCTATATCGTCGGTGAGGGGCAAGGGGTGTTGATGACCGGAGATTGGACACACTCCCAGATGACCGACGAGCAGAGGGGGTTGCACTCACTCACCGACAATCGAGCAAAACTCCGAGAGAACTAATGACATTTGGGCAAATGCTGACCAAGGGAGGGGTGGGCGAGGTCAGGGAGTTGCGGGGGCAAGATTGGGGGCTAAAGGGAGGTAGGGGGAGGATCGGGAATGAGTGGCTGAGTTTTTTTCTCTAGACTTGGTTTAAAAGTCGCGATAACCAAGTCACGAAAAAAACTCGTGATTCGGTCACTCGCGGATTTTATTTCTGTGATTATTTAGTCATGAATAATTTTTTCGTGACTTAATACTGATGTCTTACGTAGATACTAATTTAATAAATAATTTTTATAAACATTTTTTAATTAAACATAAACATAAACATTTTTTTTTGAAAAGAAATCTAGTGAATGCTCATTTTTTCTTCAAGCTCGAGGTTCTTTTTCTGAAAGGGCTCGAGTTTCTTATTTTTACGTAGCTGCAACTGTGTTATCAAAATTTTCTCTTCTAAAAAGAAGTTGATCTCCAATTTTTAATTTAGTCGAAAAGATTAGTGGATCACAATTTTTTTTGGTGGAAATTACCATTTTGTTTGATCAAATTATCACCACGGTTTAAAAAAAAACCGGTGGTTCTTCAGGATTTCTTCTGACCTTCGGGTCAACTATCAGACAGTCATTTGGACTAGATACTTCTTAATGAAGAAGATACTAATTATTATATTTAGCATCAAAACAGAAAATAGTGATCTGTATTTTATAATATTATTTCAAACTTATAATATACAAACTTTAAAAAAGTATACGTTATTCACTTTAAAATTTTAAATACATATTTAAAAAGATTAATATCTTTTCACTCGACCAGCGTTTTAAATGTTCAGACTACTGACCAGTTCGAGTAGAAAAATAATTGGTCAACATTGTTGATTACAGGTTGAATTACAGAGAGAGCCGAGTTTATGATAAAACTTGGTTCGTGTTTGCCTCTGATTTGCGGTCCAGCCTTTCCGATCCTGTCTTTTGAAACCATAATGTGGAACTTCCCAAGTCGAGTTTATCATTTTTCATGCAACAGTCGGGATTTTTAACTTAAGATAAAACCCGATGTAGCTTTCAATTGGATGCTTTTCCATTGTTTCTCATTTGGCTAGACAATTTCCACTGACTAGAACATTCTTTTAGGGTCATCGACTACAACATTTCACTACACGCAATCTTTTAAAATGCAAAATG
This sequence comes from Hypericum perforatum, assembly GCA_012979155.1. Taxonomy (NCBI): domain Eukaryota; kingdom Viridiplantae; phylum Streptophyta; class Magnoliopsida; order Malpighiales; family Hypericaceae; genus Hypericum; species Hypericum perforatum. The sequence goes on from SOPF01032430.1 coordinate 5,732, forward strand.
GTGACAATGATTTTCTATATTGTTGTTTCTTACTGGACTTCTTCTATTTATGGAAACTTGCATGCATCTTCACCGGATTCTTTAGCACGGATTCACTTCACCAGTTCACAATAGTCTTTTTCTTCTTTCCAAAACATTGGATTCTCTATCCATTTGTTGGCATCAAGTTGAACGAATATATATTGGAAATTCAATGTTTTTCTCAAAGTGACACCAATACCAATGTCACATGTGACTGGTGAGTGTCGCTAATCGATTATAGTGTGTTGGAGCCAGAATAAAAATACCCTTTCGAGGGTTAAAAATGATATTTGCCCTTTTTAGAGTGACCCCCGCAAATATTTTTCTGTTGAGAGTGACTTGTCCGATAAAGTTTACCCTCCTTGTAGTGACCCTCGCAAATATTTTCCCTCCCAAGAGTGACTTATGAATGTACTTTACGTGTCAAGAGTGACTAAAGTGACATTTCTCCTCCCAAAAGGCACTATGCACGCATCCCTTATTCAGAAAAGGAGAATGGTGACCGTTGAAAGCACTTTACGTGTCAAGGGTGACCAAAACGTTATTTTTACCTCTAAAAGCAATTTCGGACGTTGGTGGCCGTGGGTGCTTCGGCCGATTAGCTGTTGGCGAGTGTAAGAGCTTTGGCCGATCACGAGCTTCCAGTAGACAAGGTATTTTCGGCCTCTAGGTGTTAAGGCTTCCGAAAAGCGAAAGGTGTTATGGCCTTTGCCTAGAGACACCTAGAGCTTCCGAAAAGCGAAAGGTGTCATTGCCTCCGCCTAGAGACACTTAGAGCTTCCGAAAGCGAAAGGTGTCATTGCCTTTGCCTAGAGATACCTAGAGCTTCTGAAAAGCGAAAGGTGTCATTGCCTTTGCCTAGTGACACCTAGAGCTTCCGAAAAGCGAAAGGTGTCATTGCCTCCGCCTGGAGACACTTAGAGTTTCCAAAAAGCGAAAGGTATCATTGCCTTTGCCTAGAGACACCTAGAGCTTCCAAAAAGTGAATGGTATCATTGCCTTTGCCTAAAGACACCTAGAGCTTCCGAAAAGCGAAAGGTGTTATGGCCTTCGCTTAGAGACACCTAGAGCTTCCGAAAAACAAAAGGTATTATGGCCTTCGCCTGGCAACACCTAGAGCTTCCGAAAAGCGAAGGGTGTTAACACTTCGCCTAATGACACCTAGAGGCACCGAAGGGTGAAGAGTGTTAACACTTTGTCTAGCGACGCCTCAAGGCTCCGAAACGCGAAAGATGTTATGGCCTTCGCCTGGTGACACCTAGAGCTTCCAAAAAGCGAAGGGTGTTAACACTTCGCCTAATCACACCTAGAGGTTTCGAAGGGCGAAGGGTGTTAACACTTTGCCTAGTAACGCCTCAAGGCTCTAAAACGTGAAGGGTGTCATAGCCTTTGCCTAGTGACACCTAAAGTTTCCGTAAAGTGAAGGGTGTCATGACTTTGCCTGGTGACACTTGGAGGTTCCAGAAAGCAAAGGGTGTCATAACCTTTGCCTAGTGATACCCAGAGACTACGGAAAGTTATTTTCGGGTAATCACATCTATTTGACGAATCGTGTCAAGAGGCCGTACGCGGTCGAATTCCCGAGTGAGGAGGCGATAAATGCAAATTCCGAATTAACCGAAGAAGATAAATCCTAGTGAACTTAGGATAAGTTCTCCGCACGGATAAGGATAACATCATCGGGACAGGCATTGAAGGAGTTTGAGTGCAAGTAGAAGACGGAGTACTACGCTTATATAAAGGAAGTTCGAGGAAGGCAGATAGATCTATCATCTATCAATAAATCACCAAACACAAATCAACTCAAGCTTTGGCTTTTATCGTAGTCTAGGCAGTAGTTTAGGAGTAGAAGTAGTCCGGCTCCGGCCACCCTTTATTACTCTTAGTTAAGCCGACCTTGGGACGAGCCTCTAGAGCCGTCACGAGATCGACCTTGACTCTCACGACCGTTTTTCACCCAACATAGTGTTAATTTTTTTCCGGCATTGCAGCGTTGAGTAATGATCCAAATCCAAAAGAACAAGAGATTAATGACACAACAACGTAAAGTTAACTTAATTATTAGCTTCTTTATAGTATTTCTTTAGAAAAATTTCAAGTTCTTTAATATTTAGAACAACTTTCATTGATAGTAGTTATTCATTTAAAACCAACAATCACTTAAAGTAATATGTAAAGTATTGTTCTTGTTTAACAAAGAATTCTGATTTGAGCTATTGAAAAAACATAAGTGCTAAACTTATTGTGAGAAATTTGATACATTTAATAAAATTTAACGTGGACCAACCTGAAATTGTCATCCAATTAGTATGTGAATAACATATGGTTTCTTCCAAAACACAGTCACCCTTAAGTCACGACAGGTTTGTGCAAATTAATTACCAGCGAAGGCCTTCTTTTTCGTGACTCTGACTCTGATTGTACCTTGTTGGCTTGGAAACTGATTCACCTTCTGCACCTCTCGATAGTAGACCATATCCTGGACCAGCCATAATTAATTGATGTTATTATCACCTCAGGTTAGGATAGGGAATTCAGTTGGGGTCACCATCAGACATGTAGATTTTATTTTTGAAAATGACACCTGACTGGTAGATCCTACGTAATGGAAATTTTTGGCAATTATATAACTTTCTTTTATGGTTTTTGGGAAAATATCTTCTATTTTTCTAGTAAGACTATTCACTATCATGTCACTGCTGCGCCACTATTACGGTATGTCACTTTAGATTTGTCATTCACTCAGTTTTTAGCCTACTATCATGCCATTGTTAAAGTAGTGTGCCACAAGTCCACGTTAACTTTTTTTCAACTCTGATTTTCTGAAAATACAACTAACTATACTAAACTTGAATATAGTTTCAAATAAATTTAAAGATGCTAAATTTAATTTTGATTTATCAGTTTGCGAGATGAAACATATTTATAAATAATTACAAATTACGTAATGAACTACGAAATTCAAAAAATTATAAAAATTTACAAATTACATAATTAACTACCATGCACTATCAAAATTTTGCCAAACATACTCAATCAAGTCTTTTCTTAGAGCATAATGACCTTATCTATTTTGAATTTGTGTATCAGTTGTCATAAAGTTTGATAGAGATCTAATGCATTGAGTAGATATTCATAGTTTGTGGAGGTACTACCATTGTTGGGTCTGTCGTTGAAGAATTCTTCCAGACAATAAAAATCATATTCATTTCGTTCATCCTCCACTTTCATATTATGCAATATGATATATGCTAGCGTGACTTTTTCAATGAATTCCTAGTCACACAGTAGACATGATTTTTTTATGAATGCAAAACGAATTTGAAGAACTCCAAATGCTCTCTCCACATACTTTTTATATCCCTCTTGATGTTCAACAAACATCTTGAGCTTCAGGATTGATAGAGATATTATTGACTTCACAAGGTAGCCCATTGTCGATATGTTTCATCGGTGAGATAATATGATAACTCTCGATATGTCCCCATTGATGGTGTAGCTCACTTTGGATACCCGACCTTCTAACATATCAATAAAAATAGGAGACATTTGTAATATATTGATATCATTATAGCTACCTGATGTTCCAAAGAAGACGTGTCATATCCATAGGTCATATAAAGCAAACACTTCTAATATGATTATTGGCGTCCCACCTTTTCCAGCATATTGTCTAGCCCAGGCAGTTGGACAATTCTTCCCAAGGGCGAAACCAGAAATTTTAACGAGTGAGGTCAATTCTTAATTTTTTAAATTTTAATTTTAATTTCTAACTTAATTAATTTTTTTATGGAGTTAATTTTCATTTAAATAAGGACATATAACAAATTATCAAACACAATTTTTTTAAAGTGGAGGCAACTGCCTCCATTAGTATGTAAGTGGCTTCGTCACTGATTCTTCCATTCCAGTGCATGTAGTTGAATTGCCTATCATGCTTGGAAATCAGTGGATGTCCCATTGGCGAGAATCCTCATTATTGTTGTACATTTCTACAATGCCGATAGCCCGAGTCTCCCTTTAGCATCTTGCTTTTGCTAGAAAATGGATCACCAACATGCACTACCTCGACTATTCGAATGAACAAAGGTCTTTGCATGCAAAACTAACATTAGAATATATCATCTCCATACGTTAGCGTGATGGCAAAATAGTTATTCACCAAGCGCTCAATGCCAACTTCCCGTCTCCTATTGATACTACGCCTTCGTGTAGGAGCAGAGTGCTCCTACTCAACACGATTGGTATGCTTTTTTGAATAATGACATCTGAAATCCAAAAATCTACTTTAATTTTGATTTTCTATTGATTCACAAAATTGATTAACAAACCACTACAACTATAGTCTGGCCTATACTTTAGTTCTGAATCAGAATTAGAAATTTGGAAACTCGAATTATTTGAATCCATATCTATAATTTTTTTTTAAAGATGATTAGAACTAATAGAAAAATGAGAGGATAGTTTGTGAATTGGTGTAGCAAAAACGATATGAAATTGGTTTCTATTTATAGAGTTTTCAAACAATTCTGGACTGCACAAATTTTTCGAACCCTAAAAACTATACTTATTGGATACAAATGTTTTTATAAAATTATGAATAACATTAAAAAAAATTTGTCTGAACAAATTGGTGTAAAATGGTAAAAATAATTTTAATTTTTTTCGGATTTTTTTTGAAAAAATATTTTTTTAAAATTAAAAAAATTGACTGTACCGAACCTGTCAACGTGACCCAATCAAGACGGGCCACGTAGATCATGGTGCTACGCTAGTCCGGTGGCATGGGGCACCATGCTTACATGTGGAGACGCCACGTGTATTAGCGTAGCACAACAACTCGTCCAATAGCTAACAACTCGTGGCACGGGCCCTGCCCTCCCCTGGATGGTCTAATGTAGCCATGTTGGCAATAATATCTTGATAAACCCCCGAAGCTTTTAAGGGATAGTAATTATCTGATAATTGATTGGCTCACTTGAATCAATCAACTCAGCACTCAATAATCAAACATCGATTACATGATTATTTAGAAAATGTTAGAACGTTCGTCTGATATTTTAATATAATTAGCGACAAAATAATCTCAATACAAAAGTAGCGATATAATAATCTCAACACGAAAAAATTAATATAAAGTTTGGCTCAACGTTAAACAAGTAGTACATACTTGACCAAAAAAAAAAAACAAGTAGTACATTATGTTTTTGAATTTTACATAAATGGCAGGACAAATAATAGACTTAACCACCGCAATTAATAGTGGAGACTAGGCCAGGAGACTTATCACATGACATGAGGGCTAGCATTCTTATCACCGTATAGCTCTTCATCATTAGTCATAAAACTTTTAATCTCGTAAAAGTTATATTTGGAGTGTGATTTACTATTTTTAGGGCAAATTGCCATCTAATCCCTAAACTTAACATAATTCTCCTATCAGGTCCGTTATTTCTCATAAATGAGTAGTCCATCCCTATTTTATTTAAAAATGTTTGTTTGGAGTTCCCACCGACCAAATCAACCTCTTTTTTTCATTTTTTTGACATATGAAATGACTTTTTTATCCTTCACAACAAGACAAAAGAGTCATTATTTTTTTCTTTTTGTGAAAGGGTAAAATAGTCATTTCACATGTCAAAAAAATGAAAAAATGGATTCTGAAGTCAACTAGAGACCCGAGACAAATATTTTTTCAAAATACATGGACGACTATATCGTTTATAAGAAAGAATAGACCCGATAGGAGAATTCGATTAAGACTAGGGATTAGGGAGTAATTTACCCTATTTTTTTATTTGTAAGACTTGATCTTAATTAATCAAATTTCTTACACGACCAACTCTCATTGACGTTAATTGCATATTACTGTAGCATCGCCCTCTTGTTGTGACCAGAGAGGAAGAAACGAACAAAGAAGAAGAAAATTTTGGATAACACCATTTTTCCATGGAAGTATTTTGGCTCTTGTAAAGCTAATGTTACTTTTACAGTTTTACTTATAGAAAAACAAATATTAATTTATTATGTTGGTATGTAAGATGTGGTGTTGGGACATCTAATTAGTTGACTAATTCAAATTTAGATAAAAATATATTAGTCATCACCAAATTTTCATACTATTAAATTCTCAAAATTCAATCTTAACCATATGGTTGTCCATTATATTCTTGTTAGATTATGGATCCATGAGGCCTTATATATCATGGCCTTTATCTACCTTTCAGCTCTTCACGGGCTTTTATCTTTGGGCATAAAATTAAGAAATCAGCCATGATTTGAAAAGAACTGTTTCACAAATTTGGATGCTCAATATGTTTTTTCCAACAAATATTTTATAATTCTAATATTTTAAAGTACTCAAATTTGGAAAAAAACTTAAGTTATATTCTCTAAAAAGAATCTACTTAAGTTATATTAAAAATTTTATTAGTTGATCTAATTATTTATTGCTAAGTTCTACTAACACAATCTTTACCTCCGCGAGAACATAAAATTGTGGAAACGAGAAAAATGAATATTAAAAAGGACTTCCAAGTTCTAAGTTAGAAATATCGATTTTAAAAACTGGCATGGGATATAATTAATTTTCTAAATAAAATGAAAAAAAGGATTAATTTCTCAATTTGACAAACTTCTATTGGTCCGGGAACAGCTCGGACAGCTAAATATATTTGGTCTAACTTTTAGAACTGGTCCAATTGAAGGTGTCCGAATCGCGAGCACTTGCTAAGTTTTCTGGTTGAGATTAACTTATATCGAATATCTAAGAAATTATTTAATTAACTAATTCAAAATTTAAATAGTATACGAACACTTGTTAAACACTTTTCTATAAACAAATATTACATACTCACGGTATTATAAACCCAAAATTAACCCTCGTAACTTTATGTACAATTTGATCTCCCTAACAACTTCCCTTCAAGTCTAATAAACTTTGGAAATCATAATTGAGAATTTTCGGCTCCCAAACACGTTCAATGTAAGTTATTATATATATAATCGGCCAGGAGAGCATATGAGATTTGGGAAACCGTTGATTTATCGGCAAATGAAGATCATGGGAATCACAAAAAACAGTTGGCGATGACTGGGTAGTTGCCTCCAAATCACATGGCATAACAATTGGTCAGGTCAGGTCACCCATGATATGTACAAGACAATCACGTTCCATCCTCACGTTATTGCATAAAATAATTCAACATGACACCCAGTTATTAAATTAATAAGATGTTCAATTGTCCAATGCTTTATAAATTTACGACACATTCACAAAATTTGAACTCAATAATTATGTAATAAAGTTTGAAACTGAGAATTTCTGGAAAAACTTTCCTTGTTGGACTTTTTTTTTTATCGAGTTATTATTTAATCATCTCCCGAGCTAATAATACTTTACTTTGAACATTGAGAAATTCATCATTCCACTTGTAATAGTAAAATTTCACATTAATAGTGAATAGTATTGACTTTAATACTAAAAATTTACCCTAATAATGTGCAAATTTTTAACACTAAAAATAATATCCCATTCCAAATCCTAGAAATTTAGATTAATAATTTACTATAAATTCTATCAAAGCAAAAATAAAAAATAAGGCCCAACATAGAGCTGGAAACTTGAAGTGCCAAGCTGGCTACCAGTTAGAATCCAACGAGCAAAGATTCCGTTTATTCCCAATTAATTAATTAAACTAATCTAATTCATCATTTTCAAAATGAAATCAACGGCCTATATCATTCCCGCAAAATCTCCTCCGGCTCCCTACTAGTATAATTCCAATCCTAATCATCTTCTCCGTGCTCCTGTTTTCCTCCCCTCCCCAACTCTAGAACCCTACAAGAAAAAAGAACCAGAAAGAAGAAGAAGTGGAGAAGGCCTTAAAGATTGGATCTTTCTCGTGGTTAGATCCTACCCACATTGTATTTGGTTCACTACTTGATGGGTTTGCGCTTATCCGTTGGATTACTGGATCTGGTTGTGTTTTTGGAATTTTTTTTTTTTTTGCATTTTGGGTATAAAGTTGCTAGCTTTTAGGGCTATTTTGGTGGGTACCTCATGGTTTGACTTGCTGTTATATTTTGAATTGGACTTCCATATTGTGGCCTTTGTGCGAATGATAATGAATTTTCCCTTTTCTGTTGGTTCGTTGGGTCTGGGTGTGGTTTAGGGAATTGTGGTTCTGGTTTTAGTGCGTTTTTGGTGGATAAAGTTGATAGCTTTAGGGCTGTTGTTTTGGGCGTGTAGTGGTTTTTCAGATTGGAGTTAAGCTAATGCGTTGACTTGTTAGTCTGATTTGACTTCGTGTTCTACACTGTGCCTATCGGAATCTTCGTCGATTGCGCTTGAAAGCTCGAGCCTTTGTGCTTGGTTAATGACAAAATGTGGGGAAAGATGGTGAATTTTCCATTTTCTGTTTGTTCCTTGGATCTGGGTGTGGTTTAGGGAATTGCGGTTCTGGCTGTAGTTCATTTTTTGGTGGATAAAGTTCGTTGCTTAGGCTAATGTGTATGGTCTCTCTGGTTTGGGGTGGCTGTTAAGTTGACTTGTTCTAGTTTGAATTTGGGTTCTACTTTGTGGGTTGTCAGAAGCTGGTGCCTTTCTGCTTGAATTATGAGAAAATGAGGGGAATATACTTTGGAATTGTTGATTGATGCCTAAATTGCATTTTCATTTGTTCTCAGCTTTTAATTGAATTTTGTGATATAAGTTCGCTTCTTTTTGGATAGATTTCCCTTGTCAATTGAGTTTTTCCTGGAATAGTTGGAAGAGAATTTGGCCTTAGATCGTTTCATGTCATTCTATTTTTTAAGATATTACAATTCTTGTGGGCTTGAGAAATAGTTATTTTTCTTGTCACATCAGGACCGTTGTTTAGTATTCAATGGCCACCTAATTGGAAATTTATTTCTATAACCCTCAAACAGCTCATGACAGTGATTGGAAACTTAGCTCTTAAGTCTTTTGTAGCATCTCATCAGTAACTTATTCTATAAGTTTGGGTTCCGTCTGTTCATACATTTCATCAGGCATCAGAAAAAGTCCTAGTGAGTGTTGTTTAATGACTTCTATAAGCCACTGGTAAACTCATAATTCATGGACCTGATCAACAACATTGCCAGAAACAGCAAACAAAACAGTGTCAAATATAGATATTGTTCTAAGTTGGAGTGAAATTGTATTTTCTAGGTGAGTTAGGACTATCTGTCTGTACTGGAAGCTATTCACCAAGAATTTAACTTCTTGATTGTCCCGTCTCACTATTTTTTGCTTGTCAATGTGGTTGCATCCGAAGACCATCATTGTAAATTTTGAGCTTTCCAAACCATTGGTTGAATGCTGAGGACTTTCCAAGCCATTGGTTTTGCCATCTCTGATGTATTGCTTAAGTCTGGCCGATAATGTTTTTGTTCGTCATGTGTCACAGGTAATACTGCCAAGATGGTTGCACAGGGTTATACGGTTGATCTTAATAAGCCCCTTGTCTTCCAGGTAACGTTGCAGTTCTCTCCTCCAACAGTTTCAGAAAAAAAACATTTTTATTCGAGGAATGATGTCATTCTGGCTATGCCTTTTTAGTTTCTTGTTCTTCATGTTCCTATCTTTTGAACTCGTCCTTTGGTTGAATTGACATCTCATATCTTGTTGCAGGTTGGTCATCTTGGAGAAGCATACGACGAATGGGTCCACCAGCCTATTGTGAGCAAGGAGGGGCCTCGGTTTTTCGCAAGTGATTTCTGGGAGGTAATAATTACCGTATGTTTTCATCATACTTGAGAGTTTTGTAAACCAACTAAAGTTGATGACCAAGTGTACTTAGTGTCACTTACAAGAGTTTGACTCCCCTGCTTACACAGGCCTTGACTCGCACAGTTTGGTGGGCAATTCCAACAATTTGGCTTCCAGTTGTTTGCTTCTCCGTTTCAATGTCTGCACGAATGGGCCACACACATTTAGAGATAGCTTTGCTGGTGGTTTCTGGCATGTTTGTTTGGACATTGGTCGAGTACAGCTTACACCGCTTCCTTTTCCATATCAAAACCACGAGTTACTGGTCAGACTATGTACTTAGTCATTTGAACTACAGTGTGAACAAAACCCGACTGCTTCGGCCTAAATTTTTGCTTTTCATTTCAGGGGAAACACTGCACATTATCTTCTTCATGGCTGCCACCATAAGCACCCTATGGATGGTCTAAGACTTGTTTTTCCTCCAGCTGCAGCAGCTATTCTAGTGTATCCAGTATGTATTCGCAACCCATTCCTACATATAAGTAGTTCATCTGTTGTATGCAAATTTCTCATATTTCATCCTGAGTTTTGAGATGAAATGATTTAACCCGAATCTTCTGTTACCTTCTTTACCAGTTCTGGAGTTTTATGAAGCTGTTCGCCACCCCCACCACCGCCCCGGCCTTCTTTGGAGGTGGCTTGCTAGGCTATGTTCTCTATGACTGCACCCACTATTACCTGCACCATGGCCAGCCATCGATTGATGTACCTAAGAACCTCAAGGTGAGCTTTTAATTCTCATCTTCCAAGTTTTAACTTGATGATATATATCTAGGCCTGACCAAGAAGAGGCCATGGCTTCAACATCGTGCTTCGGACACGTAAGATCATATACTCACAGATGGTCAACCCTCGTATGTTGCAGAAGTATCACATGAACCATCACTTCAGGGTCCAGGATAAGGGGTACGGGATCACATCATCGTTCTGGGACATGGTGTTTGGGACTCTCCCTCCCTCAAAAGTCAAGGCCTAGAGTAGATAATCCCTTGTGAAGAAGCTTAGGCAAGTAGGAGATTGCTCAAGGAAGAAGGGTGTGGTTGATTTACATAGAATCCTTCTTACATCATCATCGTTCTCTTGTGAAGTTCATTTGTAGTAAGCAAGCAACGAATGCCTGAAAAAAAGAAGATTGTTTTTAAGCATTATCTTGAACGATTGTGGTATGGTTATTCTTCAAGTCCCTGTTCTGTGAATAGATCAAGTATGAGATATCTATTTGTTTGTCGGAGTAATTCAGATTTGAGTCAAATATAACAGAAACACGGGGACCAAAATCATCAGCCACTTTTCCCAACTTCTAAACCCCATTTACATGATGAAAGGAATTGGCAAATGATCTCTTTTGGTATAATTCTGATTCTCCTTGAGGTTAGTCCACGATTTTCTTCCCTGCCTCTTCTGAGAAGCACATGTAGGTCTTTTCAGAATCTGCAAGAACAGAACTGGTTTCTTCGTCTGAGGCCCTTTTTTCTTCTTCTCTGCATCCAACAAGCTAGTTGCGGGATTCTTCCTGGGTGACATGTCTTCTGCTATCGAAGGCTATGCCATTGCAGTTGGGTTAGTTGAGTGTGCTCTGCCCTTGGGCAGGAGATTCTTTTTCGTGTGGTCTCTTGCTTCATATTGGAATGCCAATAGAAATGGTACTTGTAGACTACATTACATTGTTCCTCATCGAACTGACGGGTTTCTTCGGCCTACGCTTCACCTTCCATTTCGCATTCTTGACTCGTAAAGATGATCCAAGTTCGGAATCTAATTCCCTTAACTAGTGTCCCGTTTCTAATCAGGATTAGTTGTTTACTGTGAGTATAATTAAGACTAAAGGAAAAAAATAACAAAAAGGAAGAACCAAACAAAAACCACTCGACCAGGTTTAACTTTTATATTGGATTTGCTAGTAACTGTTTTGGAAATAACTAGAGAAGTATTAATTTGACTATGGGTATTGCATTTAGGTATGGAAAAAATAGGGGACAATTATAGATAATATTTTGAATATTGGAAAAAAGTTGCATGATAACAAATCTTGTGGGGCCAAAAAAAAGTATAGTGTGCAATATTAAAAATATAATTTGAGTAGTGTGGTCAAGCGACCGACCGATTATTATATCAACATAAATCAGGGATAAAGTAGGGATGTGATAATTTTATTAGTAGGATAATTTGCATCTCTTTATAACCCAAAACTTAAAAAAAAAATATGAATCTATCATTTTTAACGGAAATGAGTTTTATTTATTTTTGCAATTAACCATACTGCAATGAACATTTTCTAAAAAAGTCTTACAAGCACATTGTGAATTTAAGTACACATTTAATACAAATTAAAGGAAGCTAAACAGGCAGGTTGGAGAAATGAAAAAGGCACAACCATATGACAAAAGTACTATCCGACATCATCGTTCTAGTTAGTGTATGTTCGGATACTAAAATGATATCGGACAACAGAATCTTATGCAACAGCTGTTGGATTGTAGACGACAGGAACAACATTCAGATCAATCTCTTTCCTAATAGTTGCACCAAAAGATTCACCCATGTCCAGATCTTCAACCTTCAGACCACCAGGCACCTTCCAGTCGAAATGGAACAGCAAACTGGCTAGTGTCAGCTCGACAGTAGCCACCCCGAACGCCATCCCTGGACACATCCTTCGTCCAGCTCCGAAAGGGATGTACTCGAACTTGGTTCCTGTGAAATCATACGAAGAGTCCAGGAATCTCTCAGGGTAGAACCTCTCAGGGTCGGTCCAGTAGTTCGGATCCCTCCCAATCGCCCACGCGTTGACTATCACTCGGGATTTTGCAGGGACGTCGTAGCCATTTATTTCGCAATTCTCCCTGCATTCTCTTGGGAGTAACATGGCTACAGGAGGGTGGAGCCTTAATGTCTCCTTGATCACCAGCTTTATGTAGGTCAGTTGCCCGAGTCCTTCCTCGTTGACTTTTTGTTCCTCTTTGAAAAACCGCCTCACCTCGTCTTGCGCCTTCCTCATAATTTTAGTATCCTTGATCAGGTGCGAAATCGCCCATTCGACAGTAGTCCCTGATGTCTCACTCCCTGCTATGAACATGTCCTGAAGAAGAAAAAATCGCGTCGAACACCCGAATAATCAAATCACATGGCCCTGAAGTGAAAACTCGACTTACCAAAATGACGGCCTTGATGTTTTCTGTGGTCAAATTGGATTCAGAATTGACATTTTTGTTATGATTCAGCAGGACATCAACTAGATCTTCTTCTTCTTCCTCCACCTGATGATCCCCATCAGCACGGTATTCGACCCTGCGAGCTATATGCTCGTCAATGACTTTACCGAGTATCTTATCAACTTTACCATGAATCCTCACGAGCTTCGCCGTCATCCCGCTCAGAACGGGCAGCCACTTAACCGAAGGGAACAAATCTGCCACGCTAAACCCTCCGGCCGCCTCGATGACCTCCGCGATCGCCGGGATGAAACCCTCGTCCAGTTTACAAGCCTTGCCAAATGCAGCCCTTGAAGTGAACGTGTAAGTCATGGAAAACACCAGCCTGCTAAGATTGATCTTCGACCCGGACATGGACGCGATAAACTTGACAAGCTTCGACACCTCGTCCTCCCTGATGTCCCTATAAGATCTCACGCGCTTAACACTCAACAGCTCCAATATGCAGAGCTTCCTGAGCTGCCTCCAGTACTCGCCGTAAGGCGAAAAGGCGATATCGGTGCTGTCGTAGGCCACAATGCTGGTAGCCAAGAGGTGCGGCCTCGACGCGAAAACCATGTCGTGGGTCTTCAAGATCTGTTTAGCTGTTTCAGGAGATGAGATCACTATGTTGTCTACTTCACCAAGTTTGAGGTGGAAGATTGGTCCGTATTCTTTGGCTAGGTCATGTAACTTGTGGTGGGGTAGTTTTGAGCCTATGAGTTGGTGGAGGTTCCCTATAATTGGGAGCTTGAGTGGTCCTGGAGGTAAGTTCAAAGGTGTTTTGGCTTTCTTCCATGTCAATCTCCATAGCACGAAGATGAAGAGGAACAAAGGGAGGAGGAGAGGGAGTTGGTAGGATAGTGAGTATTCCATTTCTTTTGGTATCTGATGAAGACTTGATCAGTGACTATTTATAGTGGTAAGAACATGAACTAACACTATTCAGTTGTCTAGATTAATCGGTGACTATTTATTGTTAGAGTTTTGAATTTTTCGACGTCATTTGTTTTATCGATTCAAATCTTAATTAGTTGATTCAATTATTATTCGAATTCTATGTGATATTAATCAAAAATTTATTATGAATACTTAGATCAACTAATAAAGAGAAATTTACTTTCGTAAAGGAGGGCAAGTTGAAGGGAGTGAATTGATTTCACTTGCTTGAATTAAAACGTATTTACAACCTTTTCTATTTGTACTACTTACAAAAGGAATAAAAAAAGAATAATTCTATCTAACTACTAACAACCTCCATAAAAGACAAAAACGGAAATATTCCCTTGGCAGCTGTCACTTCATGACGTGCCCTCAGATCCTGCGCCATTTAATCATTGGATACCTTTATTAGATATATCCTCCTCGTGCTTCTCGCGTGGGGAAATGTTCTGATGTTTGGTGAATTCCCGGCTTCCAGATGCGCGTGTAATATCCTCTCCTTCGAGCTTGTGCGAACTTGTATTGGGCCATTTTATTTTCACTCGATGGGCCGAGAATAAATTAACTTGATGTATTGTAGCTGGCCCATCTTTCTTCAAATTTTCCCGCGCTCGTTCTAACTGAGAAGAAGTCAGCTTCTCTTCTTCCTCTGGTGATGGTAAGTGTTTGAGCTTCAATATGCCCCCGCAAGCTGGACTGGATATGCTCATGAGTCCAAGCTTGACAACAAAAGTGTAAAACAAGGACGGAGCTAATGGCTTTGTCAGAATATCAGCTAATTGAAGATCAGCTGGTACATGAAACAACCGAACAAGACCATTGGTGATCTTCTCCCAAACCAAATGGCAGTCTATCTCGATATGTTTAGTTCACTCGTGGAAGATCGGATTCTCTGCAATGTGAATTGCGGACTTGTTATCACAAAAGATGGCCGCAGGCATTGGATAGTGAATAGAGAGATGATCAAGAACGTAAGTCAACCATTGGATTTCGCAGCTTAAAGATGCCATTGCCCTGTACTCAGCTTCAGAGGAGCTTCTCGAGACTGTTGGTTGTTTCTTCGATTTCCAACAGATCAGAGAACTCCCCAAAAATACACAATAACCTGTTGTTGATCTCCTTGAATCAATGCATCAATCCCAGCTTGCGTCATAGAAACCAGACAACTTGACTTCTGAAGATGATAAAAAGAATAAACCGAGACCTGGATATCTTTTGATATATCGTAGAACACGATGTATAGCCTTATTATGAACAACCAGAGGATTTGTGAGGAATTGACTCAGTTGATGAACTGCATAGCATAAGTCAGGACGAGTGTTGGTCAGATACAACAACTTTCCCACGATTTGCCTGTATGTGGTAGCATCTTCAATAGCAGGTGAACTTGAAAAGTCTGCATCCTCAGATAGTTGCAGATTATGAACCATTGGAGTCCGCATCATTTTGCAGTGCTCAAAACCAGTCTCATTCAATATCTCAACCGCATACTTTCTTTGAGATAGATGGATTCCATCTTTGGTGCGTGCCACTTCAAAACCCAGAAAGAACTTTAAGTGACCAAGGTCCTTTATCTTGAGTTGATCGTCCAAGAAGGCCTTGATCTTTTGAATCTGATGCATATCACTTCCTGCCAATATGATATCATCAACATATACGAGCAGGCAAATCATAAAATTTCGTCCTTGTAGGAGAAACATGGAATGATCAGATTTGGCTTGTGTAAAACCAAACTTCAACAGCAAGGATGTGAGTTTTTGAAACCACTGCCTGCTTGCTTGCTTGAGCCCATAGAGGGACTTGTTAAGCTTACAAACCTTCCCTTTGGAGTACGAGATCCCTGGAGGTAACTCTATGTAAACTTCTTCACTCAAATCTCTATGAAGAAATGCATTATTTACGTCAAGCTGCTCCAGGTGCCATCCTTTAGCTGCTGCAAGTGCAAGGACGAGTCGAACAGAAGTTAATTTCATAATAGGAGAAAAAGTCTCAAGATAATCAACCCCCAATGCTTGTGTATAGCCCTTTATAACTAGCCTGGCTTTGAACCTTTCAATTGTCCCATTGGAATGGCGTTTCACCTTGTAAACCCATTTACATCCAATTAGCTTCTTGTCTGCTGGCAAGTCTACGAGTTCCCAAGTGTTATTATGATACAAAGCCTCGAGTTCATTTTTCATTGCCTCCCTCCAGCAAGGAAATTGATCAGCTTCTGCAAAGCTGACAGGTTCTTTGATGCTATCAAGTGACACTGCGAATGCTTTGTGAGAAGCACCAAAAATATCATTGGTCAGAACCGCAGACAAGGGATGTAGGATGCTACCTTTTGCAGGAGTCTCAACAACCGGAAAGCAAGATTGGATGTGCTGAGAAGGTACTATGTCATGTTCATAATCTTATAGATAGGTGGGTGGATGTGTTGGTCTAGTGGATCGTCGAGGAGCTATAGTGGAAGGTTTATCAAAACAGAGTGGGGTTGCTCTGCTAGGCATCCGAGGAGAGGATCCATTGGGGCTGGTTGTTTCTATGGTACTGGACTCATCAAAGTGGAGTGGGGTGTCTCCACTAGGCATCCGAAGATAAGAATCATCGGGAAAGGGCGGCTGTGTGGTTGTAGCATCATCAAAGCAAAGAGGAGAAACTTTGCTAGGCATCTGATATGAAGCATCAGGAGCAGGGGTTGATGTTGATGATTGTGTGAGGTGTGAGGGATGTAATGCAGTGTTATATGCCATGTCTTTGAAAGGAAAAATATGCTCGTAAAACAAGAAATCTCTTGAAAGAAAGGTTGACTGACTTTCTAAATCATAGACCTTAAAACCCTTGACACCATTAACATAGCCTAAAAATATGTATTTGCGAGCTCTCGAGTCAAATTTTCTTGGTCGAGGAAGCACTGCTGCATAACATAAACATCCAAAAACACGAAGATAAGATAATATTGGTTGTTGTTGATGAAAAACTTCATATGGAGTTTTGGAAGACAGAATGCTAGATGGAGTCAAGTTAATGAGATGAACAGCATGTGTGATGCAGACACTCCAAAAAGAAATTGGCAAACTTGCTTGAAATCGGATGGCACGAGCTACATTTAAAATGTGTTGGTGCTTACGTTTAACCCGGCCATTCTGTTGTGGTGTGTATGGACAAGTTGTTTCATGAATGATTCCATTATCAGCAAAAAAGGAATGCAGTAGAAATTCAGTGCCTTGGTCTGATCTTATCTTCTTGATTCGATTTTGAAATTGTGTTTCTACTAAGTGAGCAAAATTTTCAATACAACCCTTGACATCACTCTTGTGTTTTAAAAGATGCACCCATGTGTGTCTAGAGTGATCATCAACTATTGTGAGAAAATAAGAGAAACTGTCATAAGATGGAACTGAATATGGTCCCCAAACATCAACATGAATTAAATCAAAGGGTTTTTCTGCAATCTTCATGCTAAAAGGGAAAGACAACCTCTTAAACTTGGCATAGTGACAACTATCACATGGTATTTTGAAGACATGAGACACTTCAGGGCATATTTCTTTCAAAATAAGTAACTTAGAGCTAGGCAAATGACCTAATCTAAGATGCCAAAGATCTGGACTATGATGTAGATGCCTGGTAGTGCTAGTTGTAGCAGTGACTATGGGCTTGTTATCTGGTTTGGTATGTAGATAATATAGACCATTCCTCTTCTCAGCAATTCCAATCTTCCTCCGTGAAGCAAGGTCTTGTATGAGACAACAATCGGAGGTGAAGATCAGTGACACAGACAGATCATTGGCCAACTGAGATATCGAAATCAGATTGAAGGTGAAATCTGGCACCAACAACACATTAGTCAAAATCAAGGATTCTGACAAGCTTGCAGTCCCAACATGAGAAGCTGCAACTTTGCCACCATGTGGCAGTGTAATGTAAACACCCTGCACTTCCCTACAGTCAACAAAAAAATCTCTACTACAAGCTACATACGTAGAAGCGCTAGAATCAAGAATCCAGCAAGCACGAGTGAGATCAATCCTGCCATCGTGTTGTAGATTACAGATCGAATGGATACCTATAGCTGTAGAAGTTGTCTTATAGTCAACAAGATTGGCAACTTGATGAACTGGACCACCAGATGATCTAGAGCTGGGTCCTTCTGCTCCGGATGGAACCTTGGAATCTGCAAAATTTTGGGACAAACTATGGTGCATCATTGCCATAAGACCATGCATTTGCTCAGCACTGAAGCCATACTGTCCCTTTGCTTCGCCCGACTCAGTTGAGCTAACAACTGCGACTTGATTGAACTTGTTTCTGGGTTTGGATCCAGGTGGAAAACCATGGAGCTTGAAACACTTCTCTATGGTGTGGCCTTCCTTGTGGCAGTAAGTGCATATGGGCCTCTTGGAACCAAACTTCTTCCCTGCAGAAGATCCTACAGCAAGCACAGCAGCAGGGCTCTCCATGTTTCGCACAAGATTGGGACTGATTGATTGTCTTTCATGTTGTGTGACCAGATACATTACACGACTCATAGTAGGTAATGGTTCCAACATTAAGATTTGAGTTTTCACATGTTCAAAGTTCTCATTCAAACCAGTAAGAAAGCCTATAATGTAGTCCTGATCACGTTGTTCAGCAGCCAAAACAGTAGCATTACAGGGGTTTTGTGCAGTAGTTACACAATCACACACAGGCACTGGTCTAAACTGAAGCAACTGATCCCATAGCGACTTGTATCTCATAAAATATTCGTTCACAGAGAGAATACCTTGACAGAAGTTGGATATTTGTCTCTTGAGAGCTGCCACTTTCACCAGATCCCCTTTTCCAAAACGTTCCTTCAGATGATCCCACATGTCTACTGCAGTATCGAACCAAAGCAAGCTTTCTCTGAGCTCCGCCTCAATGGAGCGGATCAACCAACGAATAACGAGTGTGTTGTACCTCTTCCATGGCACATACGACTGGTCCGTCTTCACAGGTACTGGAATAGAGCGGTCTACAAACGATAGCTTGTTTTTCGACTCTAACGACTGGCTCATAGCACGAGCCCATGAATGATAGTTCTTCTCATTCAATGGAGGACTAACCAGCACCTCTGCTGGACTTTCTCCAGGATGAACATAGAATGGATTAGTGAAGTCACCAGCAGAAAAACGCTGAGCTAAAATCTCTGTTGCTGCAGCAGTGGAAGTGTTAGTTCCTTCCGCCATAAGTGTGACTCACAAAGTGTGGAAGCTAGAGCTTAGATTTGCTCTGATACCATAAAGAGAAATTTACTTTCGTAAAGGAGGGCAAGTTGAAGGGAGTGAATTGATTTCACTTGCTTGAATTAAAACATATTTACAACCTTTTCTATTTGTACTACTTACAAAAGGAATCAAAAAAGAATAATTCTATCTAACTACTAACAACCTCCATAAAAGACAAAAACGGAAATATTCCCTTGGCAACTGTCACTTCATGACGTGCCCTCAGATCCTGCGCCATTTAATCATTGGATGCCTTTATTAGATAGATCCTCCTCGTGCTTCTCGCGTGGGGGAATGTTCTGATGTTTGGTGAATTCCCGGCTTCCAGATACGCGTGTAATATCCTCTCCTTAAAGCTTGTGCGAACTTGTATTGGGCCATTTTATTTTCACTCGATGGGCCGAGAATAAATTAACTTGATGTATTGTAGCTGGCCCATCTTTCTTCAAATTTTCCCGCGCTCGTTCTAACTGAGAAGAAGTCAGCTTCTCTTCTTCCTCTGGTGATGGTAAGTGTTTGAGCTTCAATAACTAATAATAATATTATCGAGCTTAATATTATCTAGCTTAAGTAAGAAGTGGCAGACTCAATTTAAAAATGTTAAATTCATCGTGAGAAGTTTGAATTTTATTTTATGAAATAAATTAATTTTGTTTTATAAATGTATTTATGTGAAAAATGAATTTGGAATTTTGCCGCCAAATGTCTCTTCAAATTTCTGATAAGATGAACTCCTTGATTATGTTTTTAACTAGAAGAAAAACTCACTAGCTCGGAAGAAAAATCCATGCGTTTGGATCTGGTGCTGAGGGAGATTTTCCTCAGTATATACTGAGGGAAATATAGGCCATTGGATCAGAATAGTTTTCTAAATATTCTGATCCAATGGCCTACATTAATAAGGGTATTTTGGATTTTTTGACAAAATTACTGTTCATCCACTAATAAAATTACTGTTCATCCACTAATAAAATCACTGTACACTTTCAAATAAAATTACTGTTCATTTCGTTTGGATCCGAAACAAACCACCAATACAGCCAAGATAACCACCAATGCAGCCAACGAAACCATTAATAGAACCAAACAAACCAGTAATGCAACCAATAAAACCAGTAATACAATTAACGAAACCAGTAATACAACTAAGCAAACTACTAATGCAACTAAGCAAACCAGCAATGCAACCAAGCAAACTAGCAATACAACCAAATAAACCAGTAATACAACTAAATAAACCAGTAATATAACAAAATAAACCAGCAACATAACTAAGCAAACCAGTAATGAAAAGAAGCAAACCAGCAATACAACCAAATAAACCAGTAATACAACAAAAAAACCAGCAATGCAGCCAACGAAACCATTAATACAACCAAACAAACTAGTAATGTAACTAAGCAAACCACTAATGCAACCAATAAAACCAGTAATATAACCAACGAAACCAGTAATACAACTAAATAAACCAGTAATATAACAAAATAAACCAGCAATATAACTAAGCAAACCGGTAATGAAAAGAAGCAAACCAGCAATAAAACCAAATAAACCAGTAATACAACAAAAAAAAACCAGCAATGCAGCCAACGAAACCATCAATACAACCAAACAAACTAGTAATGTAACTAAGCAAACCACTAATGCAACCAATAAAACCAGTAATATAACCAACAAAACCAGTAATACAACTAAATAAACTAGTAATATAACAAAATAAACTAGCAACATAACCAAGCAAACCAGTAATGAAAAGAAGCAAACTAGCAATACAACCAAATAAACCATTAATGCAACCAATAAAACCAGTAATACAACCAACGAAACCAGTAATATAACTAAGCAAACCAGTAATGCAACCAAGCAAACCAGCAATGATCCGAAATAAACCAGCAATGCAGCCAAGAAAACCAACAATGTAGCCAACGAAACCATTAATACAACCAAATAAACCAATAATCGTTGGTTGTATTACTGGTTTATTTGGTTGCATTACTGGTTTGCTTAGTTATATTACTGGTTTGTTTGGTTGTATTAATGGTTTCGTTTGCTGCATTGTTGGTTTTCTTGGCTGCATTGCTAGTTTGTTTCGAATAGTTAGTGGATGAATAGTAGTTGACGAATAGTTAGTAGATGAATAGTTAGTGGATGAATAGTTAGTGGATGAATAGTAAGATAAGTGATTTTACAATATTAACCTCCTCAGTATATACTGAGGATTCCCTTCCTCAGCATCGTTCCTTAACCCAAAATCCATAGACCTTACTGTATCCTCACACACACACATTCTTTTTTGGGAAAACAACATTTTAGACTTGTACCGAGCAACTGTCTTTTTGTGGCTCCGGAATCTTTGACCCGAGCTTGAGGATCATAATTAATCAATTAGCATAGACCCATCGCCCTCTGTCAGCCATTATTTATTTTGTCATTTAAATGAGTAAGTTCGTCCTTGGAAAAGTGACAGATAAGGTGAGCAAAAACAGGGCGTCTCGTAACATTTTGAATACTATATAATTCAGAAAATAAAGGATTTGCGTAGAATATACCCAGCATCGGAATTCAAACAAGAACGCATAATACTCGTAATATAGCGGAGATATAAAAGAATAGAAAATACATGACACGTAGTCAATCGAAAATCTACTTCTAATAAGATGACATAATTATCATCACAATATGTGAAGCATAGATAAAATTATGCTCACAACCTAAATATCATGTCTATATAACTATATTACTATGCTGACTATCAAGCCAAACCAATCAAGTTCTACATATATCTGCATAAGAGACAAAGGCCAAATACAATACAAAATCCAAAAATGAGTTTGAGGTAATTTGGGATGGTCAGACTATTTCTTTAACTAGGGTATTTTTTGAATTGATCAAGAGCCAAAGGGTATCTTTTTTTTTTTTTGGTTAAATCCAAAGGGTATCTTTGAAAGGTCTTGTATGATCTTTTGGGTCTGAAAAACTGTCGGTATAAACCATTTTATAGTAAATTTAAACGTCAAAAGAGTAGGGATGGCAGAAATGGCCATACCCTGTGGGTCGGACCCTACCATTATCTCGTGGGTCAAAAGTTTGTTGACTTTGACTGGGCTTAGGGTAGGGTACGGGTATGGATTTATATTTAAAGGTAGGGTCAATGGTAGGGTATGAATCCTGTTAATTTTTATCATACTCTTACCCTTTTACCCTAATTTAGACCCTACCCTAATTATACCCTAACTAAATCATGATTAAACTCTAATTAGACTTATTATTATTAATTTTTATTTATAAAAGTTAATATATTTCTTAAAGTATTCTAAAATATACTCTACGAAATTGACTTTTTAAATTATTTTTATTAATATATTAGATATTTTTTAATAAACTTTAATATATTCATTATGGTTTAGTTAAATTTTATGTATAAAATTAAAATTTTGTATTAAAAAATATATTGTATTTAATTCGAGCAGACCCTAAAAACCCTATAGACCCTACGGACCCTGAAGGTAAGGGTATGAATATAGTAATGAAAAATCTTAAGGGTCTAGGGTAGGGTACGGATCCGACTTTTTAAACTAGGATATGAATAGGGTCGTACTAATACGCTACCCGACCCTACCCATCGCCATCCTTACAAAAGAGTAATATTTTGAAACTGGGAAGCAATATTTCTGCTACAACTTATCCTAAAAAATATTTCAGCCACATATATTATAAATGGATCGATCTGTCGTAGTCATAGTATGTAAATGGATAACAAACTTTTGGTAAGTCACATGTGAACGTATATATGAGTTAACATTAGTTATCGAAATTATATGGTATTTGAATAAAAAAATTGCATAAAATAATTTACCGAATTTTGATATTGCTATCTTCAACGTCGAAAATTTGATTAAATTAAAATAGTATGATATTTTACTAGTTGATCGTTAAAATTAAACGAGTCCAAACAATGAACATGTTATTATTGGCGGTTCCAGTACGACAGAATTATGCGCATTGATTATAATAGCATTAAATATACTGGCGTCGATTTTCAACAAACAGTTACTCTAATAGTATAAAAAAAGCAGAAACGACAGTAACCAGATTTTGAATCAGTAACAAACATTGTAATTATCTATATAAAAAAAGGAAATAATACACTTTACTTCTCCGTGGTTTTATCGATTTTGCGCTTAGGCCGTATAGTTTTAATTTTGTAATTTGGTTAGTATAGTTTAAATTCTTTACAACATACAGTTAATATGATTTTCAATTAAGGACAATCGAGAAAATCAAGTTGTGCGCCCGTGCGATCGTGATCGCAACTCGACCGACAATTCACGGTAGCCGTTTCAGACCTGTGTATATGCTCACTTCAACAAGTATAGTTTAGTTAAAGTATTAGTCGCTTAATTAAACAACATTAGCATATAATTAATTAATAATTATGCACCGATCCCAACAAATTGGTATCAGAGCATGGTTGTTACTATGATTTGATGTTAATACGATATTCTAAATCGAATAATTATGTATTATTTTGGCTTAAAAGTTATATTAATTGGGTATGGACCATATGCTCTAAAATATTTTAAACTACACGGACCAAATTATAAAATTAAAACTACACGACCTAAGCGCAAAATCTGAAACCAGGTAGGTAAAGTGTAATTTTTCCAAAGAAATATATGGGCCACGAAGTTACCCTATGTGTCCTCAAATAATTTAAGATTTCCAGCAATGAAGAAAATTTGTCACCTGGCCCATGAATGTAGACGTCACTGGCTTCCAATTTAATAATTTTTGGGAAAATTAGGCTAAGATCCCTGTACTTTGGGGATTCAACCGTTTTAGTCCTTACTGTTTCAAAACTATTCTTTCAGTCCCTACTATGCAAAATAACATAGACATTTAGTCCCTACCGGGTCAACCGCTGATGTCAGCAGTCAACATAAATTTTTTTAAGACCATTATACCCTTGTTTCAAATCTAACCCAACCTGACTCGAAAATGTACGGATCCTGTAACACCCAGCTTTCCGAGTTTATCGAAGGCCTCCCTGGCCGGAGACTTGATGCTAGGATGAACCCCAGTGAAAGTCGGAGGTCGAGATCCCCCGGGCAGACTCCCTCCGACACCAACGCTTTCTTTCGCTTAGTTGATACTCTGGATCTCGAGGCGGAGAACCTACAGTGGTAGTTTGGTCCCGGGAACTCACAGGCAAGCTCCGAGGAGTCGTCGGAGGTCAGGGTTGGAGACGGGATCTCCTGTATCGGACGAAGAGTGCTGCTGCGGAAGATGGTCTCCACGGCAGCTTGACACACGTGCTAGTTCCCCGTCCATAACAGCCCCACGGTGCTATTGACCGGGTTGACCATTCGCCCCGCCGCCTCGAAAAGCAAAGACTGGCCGGGTTGAGATTCGGGGACGGCGGAGATGAAGGATATAAGCCCGGCGTGGCCGAAAAACTTGGCAACAAAGATGGTGGCGTGTCATTGGGACTCGGGGCTCTGGATCCACTGTAGACACGGCCACAAGATATAGATTTTGCTGCACCCTTTTCGTTGTACTCGGCCGCCGTTGTATTTCATCGTTTATCTTTGGGGGAAATGGATAAGTTCCCGTTTGGAATTGGTGTAATAATAAATTGGGAGAGATTTTCCATTGAGGTTTACCAATTAGCGTCGGAGGAGGCAAGTGAAAATGGTAGGTAAAGTGGAGGAGGATTTATTAGAGGAGGGAGAAACAAGAAATGGGCTTGTACGGGGTCGGGGAGTGAGGTGTATATATGTTTATATAAGTACCTACCAGAAAAAAATTTAAAGATTTCGAGTTCAAAACTTTAAGAAGAAGAAGAAGAAGAAGAAGAAGAAGAAGAAGAAGGAGGAGGAGGGGGTTGGGTCGGTTGAGTCGGGTTGAGAAGGGTTGGGTTGATTAGGTTGAGTCAGATCAATTCAGGTTGGGTTAAGTTTGAAAGAAGGGTATAATGGTCTTAAAATAATTTATGTTGACTGCTGACATCAGCAGTTGATCCGATAGGGACTAAACGTCTATGTTACTTTGTATAGTAGGGGTTGAAAGAGTAGTTTTGAAATAATAGGGACTAAAACGGTTGAATCTCCAAAGTACAGGGACTTTAGCCTATTTTTCCCTAATTTTGTTGTTATATTGTATGTCACGTCGGAGAGGTTCTCAAATGGCTCGAGATAGGTCCTTCGATGGTAGACAATTGCTGTCGGCGGGGAGAGCCCAGGCAAGTGTAGGCCACGGCTCGGGAAAGAGAGGAGGATTGTACATAGTTTTCAATACCGTTCTAGAGGTCATGCCTGTTTTTCCCTAGAATTTGGTTCTATCGGTATTATCGGTTGAACTGGTGGTCGAACCAAAATGTTTTTGACATAATTTCACCATATATATACATATAAAAAATCTAATAACATCAAAGTTCATTCCAAATAACCTCAAAGTTAATTCCAAATAACATAAGTTCATTCTAAATAATCTCAAAGTTTATTCCAAATAACATCAATACATCCAAAATAACATAAAGTTCATTCTAAATAACATCAAAGTTCAAACTGAATATTCAAAATTCATACATTCAAAGCAGCATCACAAAGTTCAAATATTCTTACAAGAAGTACAATAATCAAACATAACTACAATACATCATATATCCAAGTCTTGTAGAAATTTATATTAAAACACTATTCAAACCAAAATTATATTATTTTAATCAAAATTACTTAAATACATGTGTACATAAGTTTTTTCAATTACATAATAACATCAAATTTCATAATTTATCTCAAATTACATGATTCAAACAACATAAATGGTACAAATAATTTTTTCAAATTTTTTCCTAAATATTTTTATAAAACAATTATTAAAAAAATATATAAAATTATTATAATAAATAAATAAAATATCTAAATGCCAACACGAATGAAATGAAACAATTTTCTAACATTAAATTAAATGCTTCTTAATATTTTTTTAATAAATTAAATTATTCTTTAATATTCCTAGTTTACATATTAAATATATTTAATCAGAATAGGTAATTAATAAGTTGGTGTGGTAAAATGGTAAAATTTTCTCTCTCTCCACCCCCTCACTGAGGTTCGATTCCCACCTCTCCCATTTCGAAAATTTTAAAAAATTAAATGCGGACAGTTTTAGTCCAACCAAAAATTTCCGGTCCAACCAAACCATCATAACGACCGGTTGAAAACTATGGGATTTTAGGAAAACCCCCTAATTTTGGGATTGGGCTGATTCGGTGATGGGCTGACTTTTGGGATAAATCTGGACCAAAATATCTTGCAGGCCAAAGCCCAAAACCAATTGAAAAAGGGCCTCACGGGCCCGATTCTGAGAAGTTCAACCCACGTTGACCGAGTTGGATAAAGTCATTGCGGGCTCACGTATTAGGTGGGCCCTCCATGTTAAGTTTTTGTACTTTTGAAATAAAGATTACTTACACTTGCTCAAAATAGGGATGTCAGAAATGCCCATACTCTGCGGGTCGAACCCTACTCTTACCCCGTGGGTTGAGGGTCTGTTGACTTTGACTGGGTCTTGGTAGGGTATGGGTATGGGTCTATATTTAAAAGTAGGGTCGAGGATAGGGGATGAATCTATGAATTTTTACCCTACCCTTACCATTTTACTCTAATTTAGACCTTACCCCTAACTAGACCCTAACTAAATAATAATTAAACTCTAATTAGACTTATTATTATTATTTTTTATTTATAAAATATAATATATTTCTTAAATATTTTGAAATATAATCTACGAAATTGATTTTTTTAATTATTTTTAGTGATCTATAAGATATTTCTTAATAAATTTTAATATATTCATTATGATTTAGTTAAATTTTATACTAAAAAATATATTGTATTTAATTCGAGGGTCGAACCCTGTAATACCCTATAGACCCTACGGACCCTAAGGATAAGGGTATGAATCTAGTAATGAAAAATCTTAAGGGTCTAGGGTAGGGTATGGGTCCAACTTTTTAAATTAGGATATGGGTAGGGTCGTACCAATACCCTACCCGACCCTACCCATTGCCATCCCTAGCTCAAAAAGGACAATTAACACCCTCTATTTTAATTGGATCAATTAGCTTCTTTTACTCTTTTAAACATGACAATTGACCACCCATTGTCATTAAATTTCCAGTGACGAGAGTCAAGTCAGCATATGCCACATCATTGAGATAGTCCACGTCATTTTCCAAGCAAATCATAGTTTTCCCAAAATTATAATTATACAATTTTAAATAAACTAAAAAATAAAAACTTTCAAGTTTTTTTTTATTGTCACTTCCCAAACATTGGGTGATTCTTCTTTCCCTAGATGTAGATGCCAAGGTTTTTTCAGAATGAGTAGATCCAAGACCACACTGCTGATCATAATTTCGTTGCAGAGGGTTTGTATGTGATTGATCAGATATAATTTTTACGTGACGAGTGGATGTTGATTGCGATCAAATCAAGCTTTTCTCAAGCGGTTGTGATAATCTAATTAAGATGTGTAAACTTTAGAATGAGTTACGGAAGATGGATTGTTATCCTCCTCTTCAAATGAACATGGTTAGGGTTGTTGTTTGGAGAGATCAGGGACGAGAGTAGGATGGTCTACGCGTCAACAAAATTAGGGTTTTTTGGTTTTAAATTTAATATTTTAAAATTTGGTTATGAGTTTTAAATTTTTTCTTACAAAATGACGTGGACTATCTTGATGATGTATCGTTGATGATTTCTCTTTGGTCGCAAAAAAAAAAAAGATTTTTAGGAGTTAATTGTTCTACTTAAGAGACTATAAGGGGTTAA
>SOPF01032431.1:0-43883 GCA_012979155.1 Hypericum perforatum
GGCTGCTGTAGTTTCTCCCAGGAGTTGCAGCTTGATAAGGGAACAACGGTACCAGTCAATGAGAAGATCAGGGTACCAGCAAACA
This sequence comes from Hypericum perforatum, assembly GCA_012979155.1. NCBI lineage: Eukaryota > Viridiplantae > Streptophyta > Magnoliopsida > Malpighiales > Hypericaceae > Hypericum > Hypericum perforatum. The sequence continues at coordinate 86 of SOPF01032431.1, forward strand.
AGAGCAAGCGGAATTTAAGTTATGGCATTGTCTTGCTTGTTCTTGCAGGGCTTGTAGGTGGTCGAATTGCAGCATTTCTGCTTACCGTTGGCCTGTGTCTTGTTCTGAAGTTGGTTAAGAGATTGCGGAAGTGACTTTCTTAAATTATTTTTTTTTTTGAAGGGGGAAACATAATTTCATTAAGTCGGAAAAACCGACAGATCGATTACAGAGACAAGAAGCAAAAACAAAGAACAACAAAGGGCGTACAAAGTACCAAAGAATTATTGGGTGTTAGAGCTGGTGTGTTTTTTCATTTCTCCTGATGAAGTGTTCTTGCTTGCATCCCCGGAATAGTACTTGTATAGAACAAGGGGTAAGGTCTTAGCAAGTCAAGTAAATTATGAAACCTTGTCTTTGCACTCAACTGGAGGAGTTGTATCTTATTGTAAATTCACATATCAAGATTCAAAGGTCATAATATAGAAGTAATGATTATTTGCTCTGAAATCGCCTTTTTCATTGCCCCCCCTTCTGCAATTTCGGATTTTTTCCTTGTTGTACTCTGTTGTTTCTATGGTTCAGCAATAAATGCAATGCTTGTCAATTACAACGTATGAGCTGTTCTTTACCAACTAAAGTATCCGACCCTGTTGTAGCTCGACTACGACGAGTTCATGGTCGAGAACAGAGCTAGTTACTGCTCTGCAGAATCTATATCACAATCAGGAGCCTTCAATGCTTCTTGGATCAGCATCCTTTGCGAAATCCTCTTGCCAGTTTGAGGAATGGACATCAGGCTTATTTGTAAGAACATTTGCTTTGTGCAAAGGGCAGCAAAGAACGTTGGACAAAGCATAGAAACAAAAAACAGTTCAGATCTCTAATGGTTGGGATTTTTTTCTTCTAAAAAGATATTATTGTTCATGGTTTATTATAAAAATGATACAGAAAAAACATTAATTACTAAACTGGACACCTAAAAAATAATGGTATGCTTAACTCTCCGTAATTAAGCATGATGAATAATTAGCGATGATTGTTTATGACAAAGAATGGGGCTATGGTGTAGCAACTAGAAAGTATTTCCTTTTGTTGAAGGTGGGCACATTTTGATATATGAAAAAAGAAGTCGTGAGGGATATTAAGACATAGGAAAAAATTCACTTTAGTTTCCTGTGGTTTGTCCCGTTCCCAGTTAAGTCCTTATGTTTAAAAGTGTCAATTCGAGTCCAACTTCGTCCAATTTTCCCATTTGGGTCATGTCTGACCGGTTCGATTCATTTTTTTCATTTTAGTCCGATCAAATTTGCCATTTTCAACGTTGATTATCGACTCCAATTGACTCTCCGAAGTGTCCCCGACGTATAGATACCAGTTTCACACGTCTTTGTCTCCAGAATCCCAAAATTGAGCTTCAGATTTTTGAATCGAACTGGTCGAAGGTGTCCCAAATAGAAAAATTGGACAATGTTGAACTTGAATTAACACTTTTAAACCACAGAGACTTACCTAGGAACGGGCCAAATCACAGGGTACTAAAGTGAACTTTTCTCTAAGACATATGCAATGAAAGCGGAGCATGTGTACGTCGCCACAGAATCAAAACCAAATACTTATTGTGTGGAGTGTGTAAAAAACGAGGATAGTTACAAATGGAAGATTCGTGTATCAATGGATGGAAATGATGTACTTTTTGGATAGTGAAAGATAGTAAACAAATCCACCCCCATGCCTATGATTTCCTACGGGAGTCGTTGGATCGTCGACAACTCTTGTCTCAGTACATGATAAAAATGATTGCAAACTGAGTAGAATATGAACTAGATGTACTAATTAAGTTTTTACGATTGGAGCTCCACATCCGCCTTTACTTTATGCCTTCTTATAGGAAGACTTAGTGATTGAGAGAGAAGGTGTTTAAAAAATTATGGGGAGGTTGAAAAAAATTATATCTTTTCCCAATGGTTTGCAGTATGGAAGAAAAATAATCTTCGAATTATGGCATGAAATATTATCACAGTTTGCCTACTAGGGACCATTACACACACCTTTTTGCTTGAAGTAAAGATGTCTTTCCAGTCTTGCATTAAAGCATTCAAATACTACATGTATGTGTTATAAATTGATAGAACATTCTTGTATAGAAAATATAGATCTATGATATTGATCGCTATTACTATTTATGGTAATCCTACTATAATTTTGATAGCATTTGCTCTAATGGAGACAGAGAACAATGAGAGTTGGGCGTGGTTTATGAAATAAATAAGGTTGCACGTGACTCGATGAAAAAGAATATGCATTATTTCTGATCGACACCAAGATATATTAACTACAATCATTTGGCTTCATGAGTAAAGATAAAAAATACTCATAAAGTTAGTATAGATAGAAAGTACTATGATTATATCAAATTTTAGACTTTTTACTACCGTTGTTCAAATGTAAATACATGTTATGTCAAATTTGGCATTAGAGACTACAAGATAAATGATGATCCCAAAACTACCCAATGGTGTTACCTAGACAAATTTACTAGAGCGGCTAAAGCCACCAAAGTCATTGCTAAGGCAGCATCAAGATCTAGTACTAGTACACGTCACAGATGTTGGTTACTATACACTTTTATGGGATGATAAGAGGATTTTGTATTATTAATTATAACTATGTGTATTTGGTAAGATTAGTATTTATATCCAATATGTATATTTATTTCATTTTTGAAAGTGCTATATAATAAGGAGTAGTAAAGAGCACATTGTGCAGCTTGACAATGATACACACCTCTAGTTTGAGATTCTCTCAATGCTTATAAATACTAGGCTCAGCAAGTACCACCTCATGAATTGTCTCAACCTAACAAAGTAATGTAGGCATGTTATTACTCCAAATATGGTGATATTTAAGACCATTGACGAAGTCATATGATGATTATATTCCAAAATTTTGTACTAACTCTAAAGCAAAAGTAAGGGAATGAATTATCTTAATGCATAAGGTATTTGTTGACGTAATTAAAAAATAAATGGATATAATTGATTTATAATTTTTACTTTAAAACTAAATGTAAATTAGTTGGAGGATGCATATTTTACAGTTCAATAATTGACAGTTTTAATCGCACTCATAATGGTCTTACAATGAAAGAGATAATTATTATTAAGTTAATCGATCATTTTTAATTTGTTTATGATACACGACATAAAATTTAATAAATTTGTGATTTCGTAGATGATGGTTGTGTACGTGAATATCATGAGAGATGTAAATGGTATTATTTTTGCTAGATTCAATGTAAAAAATTTATCTTTTTAACATATTCAATTTACCAAATACAATTTACGTTCTTCAATATTTTAACTTTTCCTGACTATCTTAATGGAGGCATCAAATTACCATATATACAATATATTGACGCTAATACAATTTACTGAATAAGATCAATAAGGTCATAAAAATCTTCGAACTAGCTCAGAATAATTGAATTACCATCCAAACAATTTCGTATTTTTTTTCCTTCCAAAATACTGAATGCACAATTTTAGCTACTCAAGCGGTATCTAATATATTGTGACTGGGATGTCATTGATAGGGAATCCATATAATACAACCATGTCCTAAAGAATAATGGTCATCTCCTCCACCGTCATATGAAACATGTGTGTTACTTTCGCTACCTCTCTTCCAAAGCTTTAATAACAGTTGATTTGATCACAACGTTACCAATGCACCACACATCTCAAAATTCGACTACCTGCATGTGAGCAACGGATATCTAATTCTGGAGTGGTTTTTATTTCCATCTACGCTGATAGATCTTTAGTGTAGCATTCACAATAAAACCATCATCAACACCATATACCTCGATATTCCATATAACTTGTGACCGATGAACATCCTAACACTTGAGTAACTTCCTATGTGAAGTACTTTTATCCCAAACAATATCTTTGTAATGCTGTGACATCATTACTCAACAAATATATATATATATATATATATATATATATATTCTGTAATTGAATATTTCATTAACAATAGGAACTAATATTTCACGTAAATTACCTAAAAATCAAACAAATTATAATTAACCTAGTACCACACTAATTAAGTAAATTTCTTTAACTAATAATTCACGAACTATCAAATTAACAACATATAATTAAATAAATGTTAAACAACTTTATAACCACCCTAATTAACCACAAGTTAGGCAGATAACTAATTCACAACTTACCAAATTACAAAAATTATTCAATTTCTTCACTTACTATATAATTAAACTAGTTAATTAACATTAGCTAATACATTTATAAGATTGATTATAACATTTTAAAAAACTACCTATATCGTCGGTGAGGGGCAAGGGGCGTTGATGACCGAAGATTGGACACACTCCCAGATGACCGACGAGCAGAGGGGGTTGCACTCACTCACCGACAAGAGACGAGCAAAACTTCGAGAGAACTAATGACATTTGGGCAAATGCTGACCAAGGGAGACCCAAGGGAGGGGTCGGCGAGGTCGGGGAGTTGCGGGGGCAAGATCGGGGGCTAAAGGGAGGCATGGGGAGGATCGGGAATGAGTGGATGAGTTTTTTTTCTATAGACTCGGTTTTAAAAGTCGCGATAACCTAGTCACGAAAAAAAACTCGTGACTCGGTCACTCCCGAATTTTATTTATATGATTATATAGTCATGAATAATTTTTCCGTGACTTAATACTGATGTCTTACGTAGATACCAATTTAATAAATAATTTTTAGTACCATTTTTTAATTAAACATAAACATAAACATTTTTTTTGAAAAGAAATCTAGTGAATGCTCATCTTTTTCTTCAAGTTCGAGGTTCTTTTTCTGAAAGGGCTCGAGTTTCTTATTTTTACGAGCTGCAAGTGTGTTATCAAAATTTTCTCTTCTAAAAAGAAGTTGATCTCCGATTTTTAATTTAGTCGAAAAGATTAGTGGATCACAATTTTTTTGGGTGGAAATTACCATTTTGTTTGATCAAATTATCACCACGGTTTAAAAAAAAAATCCGGTGGTTGATCAGGATTTCTTCGGACCTTTGGGTCAACTATCAGACAGTCATTTATTTGGACTAGATACTTCTTAATGAAGAAGATATTAATTATTATATTTAGCACAAAACAGAAAATAGTGATCTATATTTTATAATATTATTTCAAACTTATAATATACAAACTTTAAAAAAGTGTAGGTTATTCACTTTAAAATTTTAAATACATATTTAAAAAGATTAATATCTTTTCACTCGACCAGCATTTTAAATGTCCAGACTACTGACCAGTTCGACTAGAAAAATAATTGGTCAACATTTGTTGATTACAGGTTGAATTACAGAGCCAGCCGAGTTTATGATAAAACTTGGTTCGTGTTTGTCTCTGATTTGCGGTCCAGCCTTTCCGATCCTGTCTTTTGAAACCATAATGTGGAACTTCCGAAGTCGAGTTTATCATTTTCATCCAACAGTCGGGATGTTTAACTTAAGATAAAATCCGATGTAGCTTTCAATTGGCTGCTTTTCCATTGTTTCTCATTTGGCTAGACAATTTCCACTGACTAGAACATTCTTTTAGGGTCATCGACTACAACATTTCACTACACGCAATCTTTTCAAATGCAAAATGGTGACAATGATTTTCTATATTGTTGTTTCTTACTGGACTTCTTCTATTTATGGAAACTTGCATGCATCTTCACCGGATTCTTTAGCACGGATTCACTTCACCAGTTCACAATAGTCTTTTTCTTCTTTCCAAAACATTAAATTCTCTATCCATTTGTTGGCATCAAGTTGAACGAATATATAATGGAAATTCAATGTTTTTCTCAAAGTGACACCAATACCAATGTCACAGGTGACTGGTGAGTGTCGCTAATCAATTATAGTGTTAATTTTTTTTCCGGCATTGCAGCAAGAGTAATGATCCAAATCCAAAAGAACAAGAGATTAATGACACAACAACGTAAAGTTAACTTAATTATTAGCTTCTTTATAGTATTTCTTTAGAAAAATTTCAAGTTCTTTAATATTTAGAACAACTTTCATTGATAGTAGTTATTCATTTAAAACCAACAATTACTTAAAGTAATATTTAAAGTATTGTTCTTGTTTAACAAAGAATTCTGATTTGAGCTATTGAAAAAACATAAGTGCTAAACTTATTGTGAGAAATTTGATACATTTAATAAAATTTAACGTGGACCAACCTGAAATTGTCATCCAATTAGTATGTGAATAACATATGGTTTCTTCCAAAACACAGTCACCCTTAAGTCACGACAGGTTTGTGCAAATTAATTACCAGCGAAGGCCTTCTTTTTCGTGACTCTGACTCTGATTGTACCTTGTTGGCTCGGAAACTGATTCACCTTCTGCGCCTCTCGATAGTAGACCATATCCTGGACCAGCCATAATTAATTGATGTTATTATCACCTCAGGTTAGAATAGGGAATTCAGTTCTGGGGTCACCATCAGACATGTAGATTTTATTTTTGAAAATGACACCTGACTGGTAGATCCTACGTAATGGAAATTTTTGGCAATTATATAACTTTCTTTTATGGTTTTTGGGAAAATATCTTCTCTTTTTCTAGTAAGACTATTAACTATCATGTCATTCACTATTACAGTATATCACTTTAGATTTGTCATTCACTCAGTTTTCAGCCTACTATCATGCCGTTGTTACAGTATTGTGCCACAAGTCCACGTTAACTTTTTTTCAACTCTAATTTTTTGAAAATACAACTAACTATACTAAATTTGAATATAGTTTCGAATAAATTTAAAGATGCTAAATTTAATTTTGATTTATCAGTTTGCGAGATGAAACATATTTATAAATAATTACAAATTACGTAATGAACTACGAAATTCAAAAAATTATAAAAATTTACAAATTACATAATTAACTACCATGCACTACCAAAATTTTGCCAAACATACTCAATCAAGTATTTTCTTAGAGCATAATGACCTTATCTATTTCGAATTTGTGTATCAGTTGTCATAAAGTTTGATAGAGATCTAATGCATTGAGTAGATATTCATAGTTTGTGGAGGTACTACCACTGCTGGGTCTGTCGTTGAAGAATTCTTCCAGACAATAAAAATCATATTCATCTCGTTCATCCTCCACTTTCATATTATGCAATATGATATATGCTAGCGTGACTTTTTCAATGAATTCCTAGTCACACAGAAGACATGATTTTTTTATGAATGCAAAACGAATTTGAAGAACTCCAAATGCTCTCTCCATATACTTTTTATATCCCTCTTGATGTTCAACAGACATCTTGAGCTTCAGGATTGATAGAGATATTATTGACTTCACAAAGGTAGCCCATTGTCGATATGTTTCATCGGTGAGATAATATGATAACTCTCGATATGTCCCCATTGATGGTGTAGCTCACTTTGGATACCCGACCTTCTAACATATTAATAAAAATAGGAGACATTTGTAATATATTGATAACATTATAGCTACCTGATATTCCAAAGAAGACGTGTCATATCCATAGGTCATATAAAGCAAATACTTCTAATATGATTGTTGGCGTCCCACTTTTTCCAACATATTGTCTAGCCCAGGCAGTTGGACAATTCTTCCCAAGGGCGGAACCAGAAATTTTAACGAGTGAGGTCAATTCTTAATTTGTAAAATTTTAATTTTAATTTCTAACTTAATTAATTTTTTTATGGAGTTAATTTTTCATTTAAATAAAGACATATAACAAATTATCAAACATAATTTTTTTAAAGTGGAGGCAACTGCCCCCACTAGTATGTAAGTGGCTTCGCCACTGATTCTTCCATTCCAGTGCATGTAGTTGAATTGCCTATCATGCTTGGAAATCAGTGGATGTCCCATTGGCGAGAATCCTCATTACTGTTGTACATTTCTGCAATACCGATAGCCCGAGTCTCCCTTTAGTATCTTGCTTTTGCTACAAAATGGATCACCGACATTCACTACCTCGACTATTCGAATGAACAAAGATCTTTGCATGCAAAACTAACATTAGAATATATCATCGCCATACGTTAGCGTGATGGCAAAATAGTCATTCACCAAGCGCTCAATGCCAACTTCCCGTCTCCTATTGATACTACGCCTTCGTGTAGGAGCAGAGTGCTCCTACTCAACACGATTGGTATGCTTTTTTGAATAATGACCTCTGAAATAAAAAAATCTACTTCAATTTTGATTTTCTATTGATTCACAAAATTGATCAACAAACCACTACAACTATAGTCTGGCCTATACTCTAGTTCTGAATCAGAATTAGAAATTTGGAAACTCGAATTATTTGAATCCATATCTATAATTTTTTTTGTAAAGATGATTAGAACTAATAGAAAAATGAGAGGATAGTTTGTGAATTGGTGTAGCAAAAACGATATGAAATTGGTTTCTATTTATAGAGTTTTCAAACAATTTTGGACTGCACAAATTTTTCGAACCTTAAAAACTATACTTATTGGATACAAATTTTTTTATAAAATCATGAATAACAAAATAATCTCAATACAAAATTAGCGATATAATAATCTCAACACAAAAAAATTAATATAAAGTTTGGCTCAACGTTAAACAAGTAGTACATTATGTTTTTGAATTTTACATAAATGGCAGGACAAATAATAGAGACTTAACCACCGTAATTAATAGTAGAGACTAGGCGAGGAGACTTATCATAGAAATTGGATTCTATGGGGACTTTATAGGGAGTGTCCCCATATGGGGACTCAAATCTAGACCATCTGATTAGCATCTTTTTAAAAATATTCTGATCTAATGGTATAAATAGCTCAAGGGCATTTTTGACCTATTACCCAAACCTAAAAAGTCAAACAACTAATGACTTTCTCTTTTTTCTTTGTTTATCAATATTAAAAAACTCAAGTATTTAATGCATTCCTTCTTTTTAGTCCCATTATCATAAATATCCCTCTTTTTAAGCAAAATTTAAATTTAAACACTAACTTTTGATATTCTTTCCCGTAAAAATCGAGACATTTAATACCTCCTCTTTTTAAATAAATCCCGAGATATTTAATACCTTCTTTTTCACAATATCGACTTACCTTTTATTGATTTATTGGTTTATTGGTTTATTAGTTTATTGGTTTATTGATTTATTATTTTATTGATACTGGTTTATTAATTTATTAGTTTATTGATTTATTGGTTTGTTAGTTTATTGATTTATTAGTTTATTGGTTTATTAGTTTATTGATACTCGTTTATTAATTTTTTAGTTTATTGATTTATTGATTTATTAGTTTATTGATTTATTGGTTTATTGGTTTATTAGTTTATTGATTTATTGGTTTATTGATATTGATTTATTGGTTTGTTAGTTTATTGATTTATTGATTTATTGATACTGGTTTATTGATTTATTGGTTTATTGGTTTACTAGTTTATTGATTTGTTGATACTGGTTTATTGATTTATTAGTTTATTGATTTATTGGTTTGTTAGTTTATTGATTTATTGGTTTATTAGTTTATTGATTTTTTAGTTTATTGATTTATTAGTTTATTGATTTATTAATATTAGTTTATTGATTTATTAGTTTATTGGTTTACTGATTTATTAATTTATTGGTTTATTGACTAATTAGGTAGGAGGTTAATTAATGGGAGAGAGAAATTAACCAATTCAAAAAAGTTAGTAGTTGCAGAGATTATGGAGAGAGAATCTCATTAATAGAATTTTACCAAATTACCCTAGTCCCCATATGGGGACTCATAAAGTTTCCCCATCAAATCCACTCCCCTTATCATATGACATGTGGGCTAGCATTCTTATCACCGTATAGCTCTTCATCATTAGTCATAAAACTTTTAATCTCGTAAAAGTTTTATTTGGAGTGTGATTTACTATTTTTAGGGCAAATTGCCCTCTAATCCCTAAACTTAACATAATTCTCCTATCAGGTCCGTTCTTTCTCATAAATGAGTAGTCCATCCCTATTTTATTTAAAAATGTTTGTTTGGGGTCCCCACCGACCAAATCAACCTCTTTTTTTTTATTTTTTTGACATATGAAATGATTTTTTTATCCTTCACAACAAGACAAAAGTCATTATTTTTTTCTTTTTGTGAAAAGGTAAAATAGTCATTTCACATGTCAAAAAAATGAAAAAAATGGGTTCTGAAGTCAACTAGAGACCCGATACAAATATTTTTTCAAAATACAGGGACGACTATATCGTTTATGAGAAAGAAGGGACCTGATAGGAGAATTCGATTAAGACTAGGGATTAGGGAGTAATTTGCCCTATTTTTTTATTTGTAAGATTTGATCTTAATTAATTAAATTTCTTACTCGACCAACTCTCATTGACGTTAATTGCATATTACTGTAGCATCGCCCTCTTGTTGTGACCAGAGCGGAAGAAACGAACAAAGAAGAAGAAAAATTTGGATAACACCATTTTTCCATGGAAGTATTTTGGCTCTTGTAAAGCTAATTTTACTTTTACAGTTTTACTTATAGAAAAACCAATATTAATTTATTATGTTGGTATGTAAGATGTGGTGTTGGGACATCTAATTAGTTGACTAATTCAAATTTAGATAAAAATATATTAGTCATCACCAAATTTTCATACTATTAAATTCTCAAAATTCAATCTTAACCATATGGTTGTCCATTATATTCTTGTTAGATTATGGATCCATGAGGCCTTATATATCATGGCCTTTATCTACCTTTCAGCTCTTCACGGGCTTTTATCTTTGGGCATAAAATTAAGAAATCAGCCATGATTTGAAAAGAACTGTTTCACAAATTTGGATGCTCAATATGTTTTTTCCAACAAATATTTTATAATTCTAATTTTTTGAAGTACTCAAATTTGGAAAAAAACTTAAGTTATATTCTCTAAAAAGAATCTACTTAAGTTATATTAAAAATTTTATTAGTTGATCTAATTATTTATTGTTAAGTTCTACTAACACAATCTTTACCTCCGCGAGAACATAAAATTGTGGAAACGAGAAAAATGAATATTAAAAAGGACTTCCAAGTTGTAAGTTAGAAATATCGATTTTAAAAACTGGCATGGGATATAATTAATTTTCTAAATAAAATGAAAAAAAGGATTAATTTCTCAATTTGACAAACTTCTATTGGTCCGGGAACAGCTCGGACAGCTAAATATATTTGGTCTAACTTTTAGAACTGGTCCAATTGAAGGTGTCCGAATCGCGAGCACTTGCTAAGTTTTCTGGTTGAGATTAACTTATATCGAATATCTAAGAAATTATTTAATTAACTAATTCAAATTTTAAATAGTATACGAACACTTGTTAAACACTTTTCTATAAACAAATATTACATACTCACGGTATTATAAACCCAAAACTAACCCTCGTAACTTTATGTACAATTTGATCTCCCTAACAACTTCCCTTCAAGTCTAATAAACTTTGGAAATCATAATTGAGAATTTTCGGCTCCCAAACACGTTCAATGTAAGTTATTATATATATAATCGGCCAGGAGAGCATATGAGATTTGGGAAACCGTTGATTTATCGGCAAATGAAGATCATGGGAATCACAAAAAACAGTTGGCGATGACTGGGTAGTTGCCTCCAAATCACATGGCATAACAATTGGTCAGGTCAGGTCACCCATGATATGTACAAGACAATCACGTTCCATCCTCACGTTATTGCATAAAATAATTCAACATGACACCCAGTTATTAAATTAATAAGATGTTCAATTGTCCAATGCTTTATAAATTTACGACACATTCACAAAATTTGAACTCAATAATTATGTAATAAAGTTTGAAACTGAGAATTTCTGGAGAAACTTTCCTTGTTGGACTTTTTTTTTATCGAGTTATTATTTAATCATCTCCCGAGCTAATAATACTTTACTTTGAACATTGAGAAATTCATCATTCCACTTGTAATAGTAAAATTTCACATTAATAGTGAATAGTATTGACTTTAATACTAAAAATTTACCCTAATAATGTGCAAATTTTTAACACTAAACATTCACCCTAATAATATCCCATTCTAAATCCTAGACATTTAGATTGATAATTTACTATAAACTAACAAGGGAAAAGTCCTCCTACGGCCCTTGTGGTTTGACCCATTCTCAGATAGGTCCTTGAAGTTTAAAACGACGATAACCGGTGCCCGTGCTTCCAATTTTCACATCTGAGTCCTCCCGATCCGGTTCGATTCGAAAATCCAAATTTCAATCTCGTAATTTCGATGACAAAAACGCCGATTATCGACTCGAGGTGACTCACCAAAGTATCTCTGACATGTAGATACCAATTTCACATGTTTTTGTCACCTGAATTGCGAGATTGAATTTTGAATTTTCGAATCAAACTTGATCGGGGGGACTCAGATGTGAAAATTGGAAGCACGGGGACCGATTATCGCCTTTTTAAACCTCAGGGACCTATCTGAGAACGGGTCAAACCACAAGGGCCATATGAAGACTTTTCCCAACTAACAAAGCAAAAAATAAAAATCAGGCCCAACATAGAGCTGGAAACTCGAAGTGCCAAGCTGGCTACCAGTTAGAATCCAACGAGCAAAGATTCCTTTTATTCCCAATTAATTAATTAAACTAATCTAATTCATCATTTTCAAAATGAAATCAACGGCCTATATCATTCCCGCAAAATCTCCTCCGGCTCCCTACTAGTATAATTCTAATCATAATAATCTTCTCCGTGCTCCTGTTTTCCTCCCCTCCCCAACTCTAGAACCCTACAAGAAAAAAGAACCAGAAAGAAGAAGAAGAAGTGGAGAAGGCCTTAAAGATTGGATCTTTCTCGTGGTTAGATCCCACCCACATTGTATTTGGTTCACTACTTGATGGGTTTGCGCTTATCCGTTGGATTACTGGATCTAGTTGTGTTTTTGGATTTTTTTTTTTTTTTTGCATTTTGGGTATAAAGTTGCTAGCTTTTAGGGCTATTTTGGTGGGTACCTCATGGTTTGACTTGCTGTTATATTTTGAATTGGACTTCCATATTGTGGCCTTTGTGCGAATGATAATGAATTTTCCCTTTTCTGTTGGTTCGTTGGGTCTGGGTGTGGTTTAGGGAATTGTGGTTCTGGTTTTAGTGCGTTTTTGGTGGATAAAGTTGATAGCTTTAGGGCTGTTGTTTTGGGCGTGTAGTGGTTTTTCAGATTGGAGTTAAGCTAATGCGTTGACTTGTTAGTCTGATTTGACTTCGTGTTCTACACTGTGCCTATCGGTATCTTCGTCGATTACGCTTGAAAGCTCGAACCTTTGTGCTTGGTTAATGACAAAATGTGGGGAAAGATGGTGAATTTTCCATTTTCTGTTTGTTCCTTGGATCTGGGCGTGGTTTAGGGAATTGCGGTTCCGGCTGTAGTTCATTTTTTGGTGGATAAAGTTCGTTGCTTAGGCTAATGTGTATGGTCTCTGGTTTGGGGTGGCTGTTAAGTTGACTTGTTCTAGTTTGAATTTGGGTTCTACTTTGTGGGTTGTCAGAAGCTGGTGCCTTTCTGCTTGAATTATGAGAAAATGAGGGGAATATACTTTGGAATTGTTGATTGATGCCTAAATTGCATTTTCATTTGTTCTCAACTTTTAATTGAATTTTGTGATATAAGTTCGCTTCTTTTTGGATAGATTTCCCTTGTCAATTGAGTTTTTCCGGGAATAGTTGGAAGAGAATTTGGCCTTAGATCGTTTCATGTCATTCTATTTTTTAAGATATTACAAGTCTTGTGGGCTTGAGAAATAGTTATTTTTCTTGTCACATCAGGACCGTTGTTTAGTATTCAATGGCCACCTAATTGGAAAATTATTTCTATAACCCTCAAACAGCTCACGACAGTGATTGGAAACTTAGCTCTTAAGTCTTTTGTAGCATCTATCTCATCAGTAACTTATTCTATAAGTTTGGGTTCCGTCTGTTCATACATTTCATCAGGCATCAGAAAAAGTCCTAGTGAGTGTTGTTTAATGACTTCTATAAGCCACTGGTAAACTCATAATTCATGGACCTGATCAACAACATTTGCCAGAAACAGCAAACAAAACAGTGTCAAATATAGATATTGTTCTAAGGTGGAGTGAAATTGTATTTTCTAGGTGAGTTAGGACTATCTGTCTGTACTGGAAGCTATTCACCAAGAAATTAACTTCTTGATTGTCCCGTCTCACTATTTTTTGCTTGTCAATGTGGTTGCATCCGAAGACCATCATCGTAAATTTTGAGCTTGAAACTGGTTGAATGCTGAGGACTTTCCAAGCCATTGGTTTTGCCATCTCTGATGTATTGCTTAAGTCTGGCCGATAATGTTTTTGTTCCTCATGTGTCACAGGTAATACTGCCAAGATGGTTGCACAGGGTTATACGGTTGATCTTAATAAGCCCCTTGTCTTCCAGGTAACGTTGCAGTTCTCTCCTCCAACAGTTTCAGAAAAAAAAACATTTTTATTCGAGGAATGATGTCATTCTGGCTATGCCTTTTTAGTTTCTTGTTCTTCCTGTTCCTATCTTTTGAACTCGTCCTTTGGTTGAATTGACATCTCATATCTTGTTGCAGGTTGGTCATCTTGGAGAGGCATACGACGAATGGGTCCACCAGCCTATTGTGAGCAAGGAGGGGCCTCGGTTTTTCGCAAGTGATTTCTGGGAGGTAATAATTACCTTATGTTTTCATCATACTTGAGAGTTTTGTAAACCAACTAAAGTTGATGACCAAGTGTACTTAGTGTCACTTACAAGAGTTTGACTCCCCTGCTTACACAGGCCTTGACTCGCACAGTTTGGTGGGCAATTCCAACAATTTGGCTTCCAGTTGTTTGCTTCTCCGTTTCAATGTCTGCACGAATGGGCCACACACATTTAGAGATAGCTTTGCTGGTGGTTTCTGGCATGTTTGTTTGGACATTGGTCGAGTACAGCTTACACCGCTTCCTTTTCCATATCAAAACCACGAGTTACTGGTCAGACTATGTACTTAGTCATTTGAACTACAGTGTGATCAAAACCCGACTGCTTCGGCCTAAATTTTTGCTTTTCATTCCAGGGGAAACACTGCACATTATCTTCTTCATGGCTGCCACCATAAGCACCCTATGGATGGTCTAAGACTTGTTTTTCCTCCAGCTGCAGCAGCTATTCTAGTGTATCCAGTATGTATTCGCAACCCATTCCTACATATAAGTAGTTCATCTGTTATATGCAAATTTCTCATATTTCATCCTGAGTTTTGAGATGAAATGATTTAACCCGAATCTTCTGTTACCTTCTTTACCAGTTCTGGAGTTTTATGAAGCTGTTCGCCACCCCCACCACCGCCCCGGCCTTCTTTGGAGGTGGCTTGCTAGGCTATGTTCTCTATGACTGCACCCACTATTACCTGCACCATGGCCAGCCATCGATTGATGTACCTAAGAACCTCAAGGTGAGCTTTTAATTCTCATCTTCCAAGTTTTAACTTGATGATATATATCTAGGCCTGACCAAGAAGAGGCCATGGCTTCAACATCGTGCTTCGGACACGTAAGATCATATACTCACAGATGGTCAACCCTCGTATGTTGCAGAAGTATCACATGAACCATCACTTCAGGGTCCAGGATAAGGGGTACGGGATCACATCATCGTTCTGGGACATGGTGTTTGGGACTCTCCCTCCCTCAAAAGTCAAGGCCTAGAGTAGATAATCCCTTGTGAAGAAGCTTAGGCAAGTAGGAGATTGCTCAAGGAAGAAGGGTGTGGTTGATTTACATAGAATCCTTCTTACATCATCATCGTTCTCTTGTGAAGTTCATTTGTAGTAAGCAAGCAACGAATGCCTGAAAAAAAGATGATTGTTTTTAAGCATTATCTTGAACGATTGTGGTATGGTTATTCTTCAAGTCCCAGTTCTGTGAATAGATCAAGTATGAGATATCTATTTGTTTGTCGGAGTAATTCAGATTTGAGTCAAATATAACAGAAACACGGGGACCAAAATCATCAGCCACTTTTCCCAACTTCTAAACCCCATTTACATATGATGAAAGGGATTGGCAAATGATCTCTTTTGGTATAATTCTGATTCTCCTTGAGGTTAGTCCACGATTTTCTTCTCTGCCTCTTCTGAGAAGCACATGTAGGTCTTTTCAGAATCTGCAAGAACAGAACTGGTTTCTTCGTCTGAGGCCCTTTTTTCTTCTTCTCTGCATCCAACAAGCTAGTTGCGGGATTCTTCCTGGGTGACATGTCTTCTGCTACCAAAGGCTATGCCATTGCAGTTGGGTTAGTTGAGTGTGCTCTGCCCTTGGGCAAGAGATTCTTTTTCGTGTGGTCTCTTGCTTCAAATTGGAATGCCAATAGAAATGGTACTTGTAGACTACATTACATTGTTCCTCATCGAACTGACGGGTTTCTTCGGCCTACGCTTCACCTTCCATTTCGCATTCTTGACTCGTAAAGATGATCCAAGTTCGGAATCTAATTCCCTTAACTAGTGTCCCGTTTCTAATCAGGATTAGTTGTTTACTGTGAGTATAATTAAGACTAAAGGAAAAAAATAACAAAAAGGAAGAACCAAACAAAAACCACTCGACCAGGTTTAACTTTTATATTGGATTTGCTAGTAACTGTTTTGGAAATAACTAGAGAAGTATTAATTTGACTATGGGTATTGCATTTAGGTATGGAAAAAATAGGGGACAATTATAGATAATATTTTGAATATTGGAAAAAAGTTGCATGATAACAAATCTTGTGGGGGCAAAAAAAAGTATAGTGTGCAATATTAAAAATATAATTTGAGTAGTGTGGTCAAGCGACCGACCGATTATTATATCAACATAAATCAGGGATAAAGTAGGGATGTGATAATTTTATTAGTAGGATAATTTGCATCTCTTTATAACCCAAAACTTAAAAAAAAAAATATGAATCTATCATTTTTAACGGAAATGAGTTTTATTTATTTTTGCAATTAACCATACTGCAATGAACATTTTCTAAAAAAGTCTTACAAGCACATTGTGAATTTAAGTACACATTTAATACAAATTAAAGGAAGCTAAACAGGCAGGTTGGAGAAATGAAAAAGGCACAACCATATGACAAAAGTACTATCCGACATCATCGTTCTAGTTAGTGTATGTTCGGATACTAAAATGATATCGGACAACAGAATCTTATGCAACAGCTGTTGGATTGTAGACGACAGGAACAACATTCAGATCAATCTCTTTCCTAATAGTTGCACCAAAAGATTCACCCATGTCCAGATCTTCAACCTTCAGACCACCAGGCACCTTCCAGTCGAAATGGAACAGCAAACTGGCTAGTGTCAGCTCGACAGTAGCCAATCCGAACGCCATCCCTGGACACATCCTTCGTCCAGCTCCGAAAGGGATGTACTCGAACTTGGTTCCTGTGTAATCATACGAAGAGTCCAGGAATCTCTCAGGGTAGAACCTCTCAGGGTCGGTCCAGTAGTTCGGATCCCTCCCGATCGCCCACGCGTTGACTATTACTCGGGATTTCGCAGGGACGTCGTAGCCGTTTATTTGGCAGTTCTCGCTGCATTCTCTTGGGAGTAACATGGCTACAGCAGGGTGGAGCCTTAATGTCTCCTTGATCACCAGCTTTAAGTAGGTCAGTTGCCCGAGTCCTTCCTCGTTCACTTTTCGTTCCTCTTTGAAAAACCGCCTCACCTCGTCTTGGGCCTTCCTCATTGTGTTCGGATCCTTGATCAGGTGCGAAATCGCCCATTCGACAGTAGTCCCTGATGTCTCACTCCCTGCTAGGAACATGTCCTGAAGCAGGAAAAATCGTGTCGAAAATCTCGTGTCACCGGAATAATCAAATCACATGGTACTGAAGTGAAAACTCGACTTACCAAAATGACGGCCTTGATGTTTTCTGTGGTCAAATTGGATTCAGAATTGACTTTCTTGTTATGATTCAGCAGGACATCAACTAGATCTTCTTCTTCTTCCACCTGATGATCCCCATCAGATCGGTATTCGACCCTCCGAGCTATATGCTCGTCGATGACTATATCGAGTATCTTATCGACTTTACCATGAATCCTCACAAGCTTAGCCGTCATCCCGCTCAGAACTGGCAGCCACTTAACCGAAGGGAACAAATCTGCCACGCTAAAACCTCCGGCCGCCTTGATGACCTCCGCGATCGCTGGGATGAAACCCTCGTCCAGTTTACAAGCCTTGCCAAATGCAGCCCTTGAAGTGAACTTGTAAGTCATGGAAAACACCAGCCTGCTAAGGTTGATCTTCGACCCGGACATGGACGCGATAAACTTGACAAGCTTCGACACCTCGTCCTCCCTGATGTCCCTATAAGATCTCACGCGCTTAACACTCAACAGCTCCAATATGCAGAGCTTCCTGAGCTGCCTCCAGTACTCGCCATAAGGTGAAAAGGCAATGTCGGTGTTGTCGTAGGCCACAATGCTGGTAGCTAAGAGGTGCGGCCTCGACGCGAAAACCATGTCGTGGGTCTTCAAGATCTGTTTAGCTGTTTCAGGAGATGAGATCACTATGTTGTCTACTTCACCAAGTTTGAGGTGGAAGATTGGTCCGTATTCTTTGGCTAGGGCATGTAACTTGTGGTGGGGTAGTTTTGAGCCTATGAGTTGGTGGAGGTTCCCTATAATTGGGAGCTTGTGTGGTCCTGGAGGTAAGTTCAAAGGTATTTTGGCTTTTTTCCATGTCAATCTCCATAGCACGAAGATGAAGAGGAACAAAGGTAGGAGGAGAGGGACTTGGTAGGATAGTGAGTATTCCATTTCTTTTGGTATCTGATGAAGACGTGATCGGTCACTATTTATAGTGGTAAGAACATGAACTAACACTATTCAGTTATCTAGATTAACCGGTGACTATTTATTGTTAGAGTTTTGAATCTTTTGACGTCATTTGTTTTATCGATTCAAATCTTAATTAGTTGATTCAATTATTATTCGAATTCCATGTGATATTAACCAAAAATTTATAATGAAAACTTAGATCAACTAATAATAATATTATCAAGCTTAAGTAAGAAGTGGCAGACTCAATTTAAAAATGTTAAATTCATTGTGAGAAGTTTGATTTTTATTTTATGAAATAAATTAATTTTGTTTTATAAATGTATTTATGTGAAAAATGAATTTGGAATTTTGCTGCCAAATGTCTCTTCAAATTTCTGATAAGATGAACTCCTTGATTATATTTTTAACTAGAAGAAAAACTCACTAGCTCGGAAGAAAAATCCATAGACCTTACTGTATCTTCACACACACACATTCTTTTTTGGGAAAACAACATTTTAGACTGGTACCGAGCAACTGTCTTTTTGTGGCTCCGGAATCTTTGACCCGAGCTTGAGGATCATAATTAATCAATTAGCATAGACCCATCGCCCTCTGTCAGCCATTATTTATTTTGTCATTTAAATGAGGAAGTTCGTCCTTGGAAAAGTGACAGATAAGATGAGCAAAAACAGGGCGTCTCGTAACATTTTGAATACTATATAATTCAGAAAATAAAGAATTTGCGTAGAATATACCCAGCATCGAAATTCAAACAAGAACGCATAATACTCGTAATATAGCGAAGATATAAAAGAATAGAAAATACATGACACGTAGTCAATCGAAAATCTACTTATAATAAGACGACATAATTATCATCACAATATGTGAAGCATAGATAAAATTATGCTCACAACATAAATATCATGTCTATATAACTATATTACTATGCTGATTATCAAGCCAAACCAATCAAGTTCTACATATATCTGCATAAGAGACAAAGGCCAAATACAATACAAAATCCAAAAATGAGTATGAGGTAATTTGGGATGGTCAGACTATTTCTTTAACTAGGGTATTTTTTTAATCGATCAAGAGCCAAAGGGTATCTTTGAAAGGTCGTGTATGATCTTTTGGGTCTGAAAAACTGTCGGTATAAACCATTTTATAGTAAATTTAGACGTCAAAAGAGTAATATTTTGAAACTGGGAAGCAATATTTCTGCTACAACTTATCCTAAAAAATATTTCAGCCACATATATGATAAATGGATCGGGGTTGGATTCAGTCCTGGATGTGTAAAATACACCAGGACCGTCCTGGAAACTTAAAAAAGGAAAGCAATGAAGGAGGAGAGAGAAAGAAACTTAAAAAAGGAAGGCAATGAAGGAGGAGAGAGAAAGAAGGATGTGAATCATGAAAGAGGAGGGGGAAATGACAATATTTAATGACGAATTACCATTAAATGACGAATTTAATTCTTCTATTGATCACAGTCAATTACATAAACAAAAAAGTTTGAGTGGTTTTACAGTAAGTTCGAGTGGTTTTGCCAGTATGTTCAAGTGGTTTTGCCAGCATGTTCAAGTGGTTTTGCCAGTATGTTCAAGTGGTCGAGTGACAGTATGTTCAATTAGTTTTGTCAGTATGTTCAAATGGTTTAGCAAATTATGTCAAGTGGTTTTATTGGTACGTTCAAGTGGTTTGCCAATTAATGTTCAAGTGGTTTTTTTAGTATGTTCAAGTGGTTTTTTTATTATGTTCAAGTGGTTTTTTTAGTATGTTCAAGTGGTTCTCAATGTATGTTTAAGTGATTTTTGCCTAATATGTTCAAGTGGTTTTGTTAGTATGTTCAAGTGGTTTTCTTACTATGTTCAAGTGATTTTCTTTGTATGTTCAAGTGGTTTGTCAATTAATGTTCAAGTAGTTTTCTTAGTATGTTCAAGTGGTTTTCTTAGTATGTTCAAGTGGTTCCCAATGAATGTTCAAGTAGTTTTCAGGAAAATGTTCAACTGGTTTTTTCTATATGTTCAACTGGTTTTCTTATTATGTTCAACTGGTTTTCTTAGAATGTTCAACTGGTTTTCTTAGTATGTTCAACTGGTTTTGCCAAAACCACTTGAATGTATTGACAAAACCAGTTCCAGGATGGTCCTGGAAATGACTTCCAGGACCGAATCCAGCCCCATGGATGATCTGTCGTAGTCATAGTATGTAAATGGATAACAAACTTTTGGTAAGTCACATGTGAACGTATATATGAGTTAACATGAATTATCGAAATTATATGGTATTTGAAAAAAAATTGCATAAAATAATTTACCGAATTTTGATATTGCTATCTTCAACGTCGAAAATTTGATTAAATTAAAATAGTATGATATTTTACTAGTTGAGCGTTAAAATTAAACGATTCCAAACAATGAACATGTTATTATTGGCGGTTCCAGTACGACAGAATTATGCGCATTGATTATAATAGCATTAAATATACTGGCGTCGATTATCAACAAACAGTTTCTCTAATAGTATAAAAAAAGCAGAAACGACGGTAACCAGATTTTGCATCAGTAACAAACATTGTAATTATCTGTAAAAAAAAGAAAAATACACTTTATTTTTCTGTGGTTTTATCGATTTCGCACTTAGGCCGTATAGTTTTAATTTTGTGATTTGGTCCGTATAGTTTAAAATCTTTTACAACATACAGTTAATATGATTTTCAATTAAGGACAATCGAGAAAATCAAGTTGTGCGTCCGTGCGATCGTGATCGCAACTCGACCAACAATTCACGATAGCCGTTTCAGACCTGTGTATATGCTAGCTTCAACAATTATAGTTTAGTTAGCGGAGTTAGCCTCCTCCAGCCGAACCGGACGATGGTCGGATCATCCCCTTTGGTCGCGCCGCCTCCCGAGTCAAAAAACCCTAATTTTGCCATTGCACATGGGCTAGGGTTTAGCCACACCATCGCGCTCCTCTAGCCTCCGCCACAAGCCTCCGGTCCCCTCCTGACGACGGCGACCGTCCCCTGCCCGCAGCCATGGCCGGAGATGGCTCCATGGGGGTTCGGGCCAACTAGGGCTTTTGTTTCCCCCTTCCAGTCGATACCATCGTCGGATTCAGCCCTCCAGGCTCTGCCCTCCACCGTGCTGGGCTCCAGTGGATGGTCATGGTCGCCTTGCCTCGCCGCGACGGGCCCTCATCCTCCCCGCGCCACAGTTCTGGCGACTCCAGCCCTCACGGCTCAGAGCTTGTACACACATTTAGCCATCGCTTCTGTAAGCCCTCTACCACGTTAAATTTCTAAATTGTCGATAACTACATTAAAGTACTACATATAAGCATATCGGCATTAACGTTGGTTAGTTCACTAGGCAAGTACTTTTATGAAAATACATGTTGTTACAACCTTAGAATTATGTTTATACATGTTAGAGTGATTTAAGACTTGTAGACTGAATTCTACTTTGGTCACTTAACTTATTTTTAAGTTTTACAAAACTACCTTCTGATAGGTTTTTGGCAGATTTGACCCATGTTAGTAGAATTAGCATAACTTTCTCATTATTGATCCAAATTGGACAAATGAATAAGTTCGGAAAAGTTAGGACATATATCTACAATTTTATTAGAAATACGTTTGTCCAGATTATGAGCTGAAGATGGTCAAATTTGAGGTCAAAGTTGCTAATTTGTGATTAGACGAAAAAAATAGCTAATCAATTAGAAAGAGCTAAGTGTAATTACTTTATTTTGGGTAAGGAGATAAGTTAGACATGAAAAAAAGTCATCCAGGAACCTTTTAAGACAATAATTTCACCTTAAGATAAGGCCAAACATAGAAAAGAAACCAGAAACGAAAATAAGAAGAGAAAGAAGAAAAGAGGAGAAAGAAGAAGAAAAACAGAGATCGAGAACAAAATGCTCGGTAAGTGGTCTTAGACTCTAATTTGGACTTTCTGGTTGTCATGAAAGTTGTAGATCTCCAAATTCTCTATTTTGTTTTATATTTATTTTATTGATTTGGAGAAGTATTGAATCCGGGAGGTCCATTTTATGGTGGATGTGTAAACTGAGTCTCGAATTCGAGTAGATGGAGAAAGAAGCGTTCGTTAAGAGACCTTGGGCTCAGAAGAGACTTTGAAATTGTCTAGGAAGTTGTAGAGGACAGAAAACCCTATTTTGTGGTATATTTATGTTTGTAATTTGGTAAAGTATTGAATCCTGTATGGTCATTTGAATCTGACTATAAAAACTGGGCCTCGAATTTGACTAGGTTGAAGGAGAAACGACATTGTGAGTTAGTTGTGTTGATTGTGGAGTTGATTTTTGGATATAATATGGTGAAGGACAAATAGAGGAGTCTTGTTTTGGTGATTTTCGTGGGTTGTTGATGATGTTAAAGTAAGGATGGTTGATTATGTAGGCATGTCGATGGAGGTGTATGATCTGTTGTTGGAATCATTGAAAGTGAGTTAGCTATTGGTTTCAAGTGAGAATTAGGCATGTATAGGGGCTGCCATGTACTATTTTAAGCATGTTCATGATTATTTGGATATAGTATGGTTATGTAGTATTTATATGTTCTTAGGAACGAAAGTGGACAACCAACAAGCCGAAACATTTAAGGAAGTCTAAGGTTACGAACTTGGAGGAGGTTAAGGTGAGTGGATAATGGGTTCACAAAACCATTATTTTCATTTGATATCTATATTCCTTAAGGTAAATTACTCTCAGGTCCCTGACTTATGTTCAAATTTGTGGTAGGGTCCCTAGCTTATAAGAATTTGGTTTAAGATCCTTACTATATAAGAAACAATTGGTCTAAAGCCCTTCGCTGATGTCACCATTCATTTTTTTGATTTCTTATCATAGAAAAGACTAAAATACCCCTAAAAAATAAAAAATTATCTTTTCAACCTTTGAACATCATGATGAACACCAAGTATTTAAATCCAGAAATCTAAGCGAAATTAATCCAGAAATCTAAGCCAACAATTTCGCAAGTTCTTATATAAAAATCCCAATCTGAAATGCCCATTCCATATACCACGAAAGTCAATCTCTTCTCTTAAACCTAATCTGAAATGCTAAAAAATAAGAACACTCTCCACCGAACGAAAGGAAAAGGAAACAAAACCCTTTAATAATTATCTGGGTAAAAATCCAAGGGTTCGCGATGAACTGAGAAATTATGACAACAAAAAGGCGAGGAGAATACAGGAAGAGAAGAGGGGGAATGTGGTGAAGCTTCGGGCACAGGTGGGTCTAGGCGTTTGGTAGAGGTGTAAGAGGTGGTTCCGATGGGGGATAAGGTGGTTCAGGTGAGGGATAAGGCGGAGCGAGGGGTCGGAGGCCAAGGAAGTGGTGCCTTGGTGGAGACCCCTTCCTTCTCCCTCAAGGCTAGCCTCACCCATATATTCTACAACGTCGCCATCTTCGAGGTCAATTCCTCGACCCAGGCCAAGATCGTCGAGGATGCTGATGCCACCTACCTCCTCTTATCTGACTTTAGTCCTATCGAATCCCTCTAGCGAATGTCGAATGCGGATTTTGTGAGGGAGGTCAAGTGCGTCGTCTCGATCTCCATCATGGGCCAGATCCGAGCTAGCCACTTCATCAAGGCTTAGGTGAGGTGGCCCTCGGGGTCGAGTACATTGACAAGAGCAAGGTGATGAATCTGAGACTGCATCGATGGTGGTAGAGGATATTATGATGAATCTGAGGCTGTTGAGCATCAAAAAATTAAAGTTGTTTGTGTATTCTTGAATTATGGTGAAGTCCATTGATAGAGTTTGCAATGGTGTTTATTGAATTTTATTTTAGGAATTTTGTTAGGGGCTGGAGTAAGAGTTAAATTTTGTATGGTTGACGATTGGTGGGAGCAAATTTGATGGAGCAGATTTCGTTGTTGTTCGCTCTTTTTTTTATTGAAGTTTGAAGTTTGAAGCTTTTGAAACTGTTTGGTTGAAGGTTGAAGAAGATAGTTTTTTATTATTTATTTTTAGGGGTATTTTTGTCTTTTCTATGACAAAAAATCAAAACAATAAATGGTGACGTTAGCGAGGGGCTTTAGACCAATTTTTCTTATAGAGTAAGGATCTTAGACCAAATTCTTATAAACAAGGGACCCTACTATAAATTTGAACATAAGTCAGGGACCTGAGGGTAATTTACCCTATTCCTTATTATTTTAAAACTGAAAAGTGAATAAGCTATGCCTTGACTCTTAGAGCTATTCCATTGATCACCCGTAGTTGATCTTATTTACGATGAACTTATTCCTTGATATGATTCAGAAATCTTGCTATTATTATATTATTATTAATTATTCCATATGATTATGAGCCTTGTATGATGTTCACATTTACCCATTATGTTTATGAGGTCTTTGGGACCGCATGTGGTATGCATGAAGCCTTTGGGACGTATGCCATATGTCCTACTCTTTGGGAGCGTCTACGCATGTATGACTTATGTTTATGTGGTATTTATGTTTGTGTAGCATTTATGCCTTATGTTTATGTTGCATTTATGCTTGCGTAGTATTTATTCCTTATGTTGTGACGTAATGCTTGGCTTATAGCTCATATTTCATTATTCATGATCCATATTATGTATTCTAAATAAGTATATGTATTTATTATGTATTATGACTTGAATGACACCATATATGACCCATTGTTATTCCATAACCTCGTGATGCTTATTATCTACTCACTGAGCTTGTCTCACCATTCTCCCTTATTTATTTTCCAGATCAGTAGTTGGTGGACTTAGAGAGCTTTCTATAGAGTCGTGGAAGCTTGCTTACTGAGGTCGGGCCAATGAAGATATATTTTTGGTTATTATGGACTTGTAGTGTGTACGAGACTATTGATGATGTAGAATATATATGGTTGTGAGTCTTTTTTAGTGTGTTTAGTTATTGTATAAGTATGATATGTTCAGGATTATGTTTATGAGGCTTGCATGGATTTGATTAACATTAGTTTTAGTCAAGTTCTTGCACCGGTTGCGGCCATTAGGTTACGGGTCGTGACAACTTTGGTGCGGTGAACGTGGAACGAAAGTGGATAGGTTGAGTGGAAGATAAGGAGATGGATGAACATAGAATATAGGTAGATTTGTTATGTATATGTCAGATTATGAGATTTGAGGATTTATGTGATTGATTTTATTTATTTGTCCATATAGGTTTGACGATGTCTAGACGTACTTATGGAGAATTCTTCAATGGCCCGTAGGACACCTCAGCAAGATTTACCTACTAGTTCTGATTTTCCTTCTGATGTAGTTCCTTCCATTATAGTTACCACTACTTCGACTTCAGCTTTATCTCCTACGCATGCTGCTATTGCAATGTTATCGAGGGCTATCTCGTCAATAGTAAGGAAGGACCCTCCATATATTCGCGTGCATCAATTGGGAGTTTCATATTTCTATGGTAAAGTTACACCACTTGAGGCTGATATTTGGTTGAGGAAGACTGAAAAGATTTTAAATTTGCTAGAGTGTTTTGATCAAGAGAAGATAGCTTCCATTCAATCTCTTTTCCAAGGAAATGCTAGTTACTGGTGGGAGTCTATTCAGCGCAAGTATACTAGTTCAGTTCTGATATCATGGGTGGTATTGAAGAAAGAGTTTGAAGATTATTATTTGCCACAGACATTCTGAGATGCAAAGGTGATTGAATTCACTAAACTCGTACAAGGTGGGATGAATGTAGCTGAATACGAATCAAAGTTTGTTGAATTATCACATTTTGCACCTGAGATGGTAAAAAATGAAGCAGATAAGTGCAAGAGATTCGAGCAGGGTTTACGTGAGAATATCAGGTCCACTATAGTTAGTTTAATGTATAAAGAATATGGGATGATTATGGAAGCAGCACTATGAGTAGAGCAGAGTAAAGCTGATTAGAAAATAGAACAACAAAGACAAGATGGTGGAAAGTGATATAACCAGTGGAGCGGTAATAGACCAATCAAGCGAGGAGGTACCTCATCCCAGCCAAGGTTGCAATATAGGGATCAAAGAAGATTTAATGAAGAATCAGGTGAAATTAGCCAGAGGGGGCCAGGTAGAAGCAATCAGATGGATTATCCTTTATGTCGCAACTGTAATAAGCATCATTTAGGTGAATGCCTGAAGGGAAAAAGAGTTTGTTATCATTATGGACAGAAGGGGCATATGATTAGAGATTGTCCATTGAATATTTAGCAAGGTAGCCGGTTCGAGGGTTCATCCAGATCTTTTAATGTAGCAGCTGGTAGAAGTAAGACATATGAGGCATCACAATCAAACAAAGGAAAGAGAAGTATGATTGAGGGTGGAAGCCAGTCAAACCGTCCACATACTCAGGCTCATCTTTTTGCCATGACGCAAGATGATGCTCAAGTTAATCCAGATGTGGTAGCAGGTACAATGTTTATTCTTGGTTATGATGCTCATATTTTGGTAGATCCTAGTTCTATGCATTCATTTGTGTCATATAAATTTGCACCAATAGCTTACAAAGAAAAAGGTCTATTGGTTAATCCATTGGTAGTTTCTACTCCAGTTGGAAATTCGTTGATAGTTGAGCACGTGATAAGAAATTATGATATGTTGATTGGTGAGCATAATCTGTTAGCAAACTTGATTCCTATGGAAATTATTGGCATGGACTGGTTAGCTCGTTAGCATGCTATGGTAGACTGTTTCAAAAAAGTAGTTTTTAAGCTGCCAGAAGAAGATGAGTTCACTTATTGTGGACAATGTCGTGTATTCCCTTCTTGTGTTATTTCTGCAATTGATGCAAGCAGACTTATTACTAAGGGATATGAAGCATATTTAGCCTATGTCATTGATACAAGTGTAAGTGGACCAAGATTGGAGGATATTCCTGTAGTTTGTGAGTTTCCTAAAGTATTTCCAGAAGATCTTCCAGGCTTGCCTTCTGATAGGGAAGTTGAGTTTATGATTGACTTAGTGCCAGTATCTACTCCTATATCTCAAGCTCCATACAGAATGGCTCCAGCCGAGTTGAAAGAATTGAAAATTCAATTACAGGAACTACTTGAGAAAGGCTACATTAGGCCAAGTGTTTCACCCTGGGGAGCACCAATGTTATTTGTTAAAAAGAAAGATGGTTCCATGCGCTTATGTATTGACTACAGGCAGTTGAACAAGATAACGATCAAGAACAAGTATCTTTTGTCACGCATTGATGACTTGTTTGATCAACTCCAGGATGCAAAAGTATTCTCTAAGATTGATTTATGTTCAGGTTACCATCAGTTAAAGATTAAGGGGAGTGATGTACCTAAGACATCATTTCGGACTCGTTATGGTCATTATGAGTTTTTGGTCATGCCATTTGGTTTGACAAATGCTCCTGCTGCATTTATGAGTTTGATGAACAAAGTGTTTCATGCTTAACTTGATAAATTTGTAGTGGTGTTCATTGATGATATCCTTGTTTACTCCCATACCAGTGAAGAACATGCAGAGCATTTGAGAATTATTTTGCAAGTGCTAAAGGAAAAGAAACTTTATGCAAAGTTGAGCAAATGTGAGTTTTGGTTGAACAAGGTGGTATTTCTAGGGCATGTGATTTTGGTAGAAGGGATATTAGTGGATCGAAAGAAAGTGGAAGCTGTACTTAAATGGGAGCCTCCTAAGAATGCCACAGAAGTTAGAAGTTTCTTGGGTTTGGCAGGTTATTATAGGAGATTTGTGAAGGATTTTTCTAAGATTGCAGCTCCATTATCTAAACTTCTTTGGAAGGATGTTAAATTTATATGGAATGATGAGTGTGATAAGAGCTTCCAAGAACTCAAGACACGATTGACATCTGCTCTAGTGCTTACACTTCCTGTTGCTGGTTATGAATATGCGATTTATAGTGATGCCTCTTATTGTGGTTTGGGTTACATACTTATGCAAAATGATAGAGTGATTACTTATGCTTCAAGACAACTATGGAAGCACGAGCTAAATTATCCAACTTATGACTTGGAGTTAGCAGCTGTGGTATTTGCTTTAAAGATATGGAGACATTATTTGTACCGGGAAACTTATCGTATTTTTACTGATCATAAAAGTTTAAAGTATTTGCTCACTCAGAAGGAGTTGAATTTGAGACAAAGAAGATGCATGGAATTGCTGAAAGATTATGATTGTACTATAGAGTACTACCCAGGAAAGGCGAATACAGTAGCAGATGCACTTAGTAGGAAGTCTACTGCTAGCTTGGCATATTTATGAGGGACTTATCTACCATTGTTATTGGAACTCATAAAGTTAAGAACTCAGTTGAGAATTGGAGAACATGGTGTTCTTATTGCTAATCTAAAGGTCAGGCCTATGCTGTATGAGAAGATTCGTGATCTGCAAGAACAAGATGCTAAGTTACAACAGATAAGAGGTGAAGTACAAAAAGGGGATCATAAGGAATTTACCATACGTGATGATGGAATGTTATTGTACAATAATAGGGTGTGTGTTCCTGATCAATCTGAGTTGAAAAAGGAAATATTGGAAGAAGCTCATTGTTCTCCATATACTATGCATCCAGGGAGTACTAAAACGTATTGTGACTTGAAGGATAATTATTGGTGGTTAGGGATGAAGAAAGATGTTGCAGATTATGTAGCAAGTTGTATGGTTTGTCAACAGGTGAAGGTAGAGCATCAATGTCCAATAGGACTACTACAACCCTTACCAATACCAGAATGGAAATGGGAGCATATTACAATGGATTTTGTTACAAATTTGCCAAGAACACCAAAGAAGTATGATGCTAATACATGTGATAACATGCATTCATTTGGTCCTAGTTTGTTAAGTTTTTGTCATGTTTTAGGAAATGTTTAGTCGAGTCTTGTCTATATTTTGTTTAATTTGGTTTGTTTTGTCAAGGAGAAGATTGTCTGTTGCTTTTGTGTATTTTGTAGGTGTTTCGGAGCATTCGAGGATTTGGAGCAAAGATTGGTGGACTTGTGCAATGAGTTGGGCAACGAGTAGAAGCTTGAAGGCAAGAGAACAATGAGGGGCAGAATGCAAGGCCAGCAAACGCTGGCCAACCAGCGTTCGCTGGGCTAGTCTGAGGAAGAGAAGCGAGACAGAGGAGAAAAAGGCAAGAAGGGGCAAAATGCAACCCCAGCGTATGCTGGCTTCTCAGCGTACGCTGGCCCCCGATAGAGAACTTACAGAAATACCTCACCAAACTTCCCACTTG
Organism: Hypericum perforatum; assembly: GCA_012979155.1. Taxonomy (NCBI): domain Eukaryota; kingdom Viridiplantae; phylum Streptophyta; class Magnoliopsida; order Malpighiales; family Hypericaceae; genus Hypericum; species Hypericum perforatum. Next base: position 30,139 of record SOPF01032431.1, read on the forward strand.
ACTTGGTCTATTGCTTGGGTGGCAAGCACTCACGGGAGAGGACAAGAGGGGGAGTAGGCTGCTATAGGAAGACAACTTGGAGGAAGAGGAGAACATCATCAAGAGCTTAGACTAGAAACCTCCAAATTGTAGAATTGGATTTGTTAGAACTCTTTTCCAGTTGTTATGTTCTTGAGACAAGAAGCTTGTAAGCAACACTTTGATCTTGAATCTGCTAGGTACTTTCATCTCCATTAGCAATCTCTTTATTGTTATTGGTTAGATTGAGTGATTGTGTGTTTGAATCAAGAATGACAACTTGATAAACTTTAATCGTTAGGTACTTAGTTGATTGATTGATCGATGTTGCATGAATCAAAAGTGACAGCTTGATTCGATTTACAACTTTCTTGTTCTTTACTTTTCATAGACTTGTTATATTCGTTGTACGTATGATCATAGATCAAGATTGACGACCTTGATTTAGTTCATAGATTTATTCCAATCTTAGTTTCTTATTGCTTAGTTATTATTATCGTTAGAAGATTGAGATTGACAACCTTAAGATTCTATGATAGTATTGGTAGTAGTAGTATTAAATTATCAACCCAACGATCCGTTCGCTTAGCTTAAGATCTAGGAACGCATAAACTGGTACTTGACGAACAATTTTCATCCGCTATTCCCTGTGGAGACGATCCTACTTTTCACAATATTACTTGTGCGATCGTGTAATTCTTGCACGTATAATTGATCCAGTTTGGACTCGCATCAGATGCCATATGGGTTATTGTTGATAGACTCATGAAGTCAGCTCATTTCTTACATATCTCTATGATTTTTACTATGGATAAGTTGGCATATTTGTATGTTGGTAAAATTGTGAGATTACATGGTGCTCCAGTATCTATTGTTTTAGATCGAGATCCTCGATTTACTTCCAGATTTTGGCCTAGTCTCCAGGATGCTATGGGTACTAAAGTCAGGTTCAGCACTTCTTTTCATCCTCAGACTGATGGACAATCAGAAAGGACTATTCAAACCTTAGAAGAAATGCTACGATCATGTACTATGGAGTTTGTTGGTAGTTGGGACGATCATCTTCCACTGATTGAATTTGCATATAATAATAGCTTTCTCTCCAGTATTGGCATGGCACCTTATGAAGCTTTATATGGAAGAAAATATAGATCTCCAATTTGTTGGGATGATGAAGGTGCAAGGCAGCTAACAGGTCCTGAAATTGTTCATGATACCATGGAGAAAGTCAAGGTCATTAAGGAGAAGTTGAAGATAGCTCAACAACGTTAGAAAACGTATGCCGATCAAGGAAGAAGACATCTTGAGTTTATTGTTGGTGATAAGGTATTCTTGAAAGTCTCTCCTTGGAAGGGTGTATTACGATTCAAGAAGTAGGTAAAATTGACACCACGGTACATTGGTCCTTATGAGATATTAAAATGTGTTGGACCATTTGCATATCGGTTAGCTTTGCCACCTGAGTTATCGAAGATTTATAATATGTTTCATGCTTCGTTATTGAGAAAGTGTATGGCTCAAGAAGAATCAAGGATATTGGATAGGGAACCAATTACTTTGAGAGAAGAATTGACATATGAAGAGGTCCTGATTCAGATCCTAGACAGAAAAGAAAAGAATCTACGATCTAAGACAATTCCTTTGGTTAAAGTGTAATGGCACAACCAGAACGTAGAGGAAGCCACTTGGAAAATAGAGGATAACATGAGAGCAAAATATCCTTATTTATTTCATAACACGGGTAAGTGAATTTCGAGGATGAAATTCTTTTTAAGGGAGGAGAATTGTAAGCTCTCTACCACGTTAAATTTCTAAATTGTCGATAACTACGTTAAAGTACTACATATAAGAATATCGGCATTAACGTTGGTTAGTTCACTAGGCAAGTATTTTTATGAGAATACATGTTGTTACAACCTTAGAATTATGTTTATACATGTTAGAGTGATTAAGACTTGTAGACTAAATTTCACTTTGGTCACTTAACTTATTTTTAAGTTGTACAAAACTACCTTCGGATAGGTTTTTGGCAGATTTGACCCATGTTGGTAGAATTAGCATAACTGTCCTATTATTGATCCAAATTGGACAAACGAATATGTTCAAAAAAGTTAAGACATAGATCTACAATTTTATTAGAAATACGTTTGTCCACATTATGAGCAGAAAATGGTCAAATTTGAGGTCAAAGTTGCTGATTTGTGATTAGACGAAAAAAATAGCTAACCAATTAGAAAGAGCTAAGTGTAATTACCTTATTTTGGGTAAGGAGATAAGTTAGACATGAAGAAAAGTCATCCAGGAACCTTTTAAGACAATAATTTCACCTTAAGATAAGGCCAAACATAGAAAAGAAACTAGAAACGAAAATAAGAAGAGAAAGAAGAAAAGAGGAAAAAGAAGAAGAAAAATAGAGAGCGAGAAAAAAATGCTTGATAAGTAGTCTTAGACTCTAATTTGGACTTTTTGGTTGTCATGAAAGTTGTAGATCTCCAAATTTCTATTTTATGTTATATTTATTTTATTGATTTGGAGAAGTTTGGAATTCAGGAGGTCCATTTTATGTTGCATGTGTAAACTGAGTCTCGAATTCAAGTAGGTGGAGAAAGAAGCGTTCGTTAAGAGACCTTGGGCACAGAACTAGACTTTGAAATTGTCTAGAAAGTTGTAGAGGACAGAAAACCCTATTTTGTGGTATATTTATGTTTGTGATTTGGTGAAGTATTGAATCCTGTATGGTCGTTTGAATCTAACTATAAAAACTGAGCCTCAGATTTGACTAAGTTGAAGGAGAAACGACATTGTGAGTTGGTTGTGTTGATTGTGGAGTTGATTTTTGGATATGATATGGTGAAGGACATATAGAGGAGTCCTTTTTTGGTGATTTTTGCGGGTTGTTGATGATGTTAAAGTAAGGATGGTTGATTATGTAGGCATGTCGATGGAGGTGTAGGATCTGTTGTTGGAATCATTGAAAGTGAGTTAGCTAGTTGGTCTCAAGTGAGAATTAGGCATGTATAGGGGCTGCCATATACTATTTTAAGCATGTTCAAGATTCTTTGGATATAGTATGGTTATGTAGTGTTTATATGTTCTTAGGAACAAAAGTGGACAACCAACGAGCCGAAACATTTAAGGAAGTCTAATGTTACGAACTTGGAGGAGGTTAAGGTGAGTGGATAATGGGTTCACAAAACCATTATTTTCATTTGATATCTATATTCCTTGTTATTTTAAAACTGGAAAGTGAATAAGCTATGCCTTGACTCTTAGAGCTATTCCATTGATCACCCGTAGTTGATCTTATTTACGATGAAGTTATTCCTTGATATTATTCAGAAATCTTGCTATTATTATTATTAATTATTCCATATGATTATGAGCCTTATATGATGTTCACGTTTACCCATTATGTTTATGAGGTCTTTGTGACCGCATGTGGTATGTATGAAGCCTTTGGGGCGTATGCTATATGTCCTGCTCTTTGGGAGTGTCTACGCGCGTATGACTTATGTTTATGTGGTATTTATGCTTGTGTAACATTTATGCCTTATGTTTATATTGCATTTATGCTTGCGTAGTATTTATGCCTTATGTTGTGACGTAATGCTTGGCTCATAGCTCATATTTCATTATTCATGATTCATATTATGTATTCTAAATAAGTATATGTATTTATTATGTATTATGACTTGAATGACACCATATATGACCCATTGTTATTCCATAACCTCGTGATGCTTATTATCTACTCACTGAGCTTGTCTCACCATTCTCCCTTATTCATTTTCCAGATCAGTAGTTGGTGGACTTAGAGAGCTTTCTATAGAGTCGTGGAAGCTTGCTCACTGAGGTCGGGCCAATGAAGATATATTTTTGGTTATTATGGACTTGTAGTGTGTACGAGACTATTGATGATGTAGAATATATATGGCTGTGAGTTTTTTTTAGTGTGTTTAGCTATTGTATAAGTATGATATGTTCAAGATTATATTTATGAGGCTTGTATGGATTTGATTAACATTAGTTTTAGTCAAGTTCTTGCACCGGTCGCGACCATTAGGTTACGGGTCATGATAGCTTCACTGCGCACAACCGTCAAGCTCCTCCATGTGGAGAGGTCTCAGCCTCCAGCTTGGGCTGCACCTCTACAGGCTGACCACCCGAGCCCTGCCCCCTCGGCCTCTGAATCACCCGAGTCACATTTGCTATAACCCTCCAATGCCATGCATTCCCATGTACTTGACGTAGCAACTTAGTGTGTGCAGGTGACAGCTTCGAGCTCCAGCATTAATCCGAGGGCTCTATGGCTTGCCTTTGTTCACCTTTTATAGGTGTACTTGAGACAGATTGCTGAGCCCAGTCATTCCTCACTTGAGGTCCCAACTGCGGGGTAGATTCGTGGTTTGCCTGCATTGGGATCACAGACTTGTCCAGCGCCAGAGAGTTGTGATCCCAGCTTAAGGGAAGTTTCTTTCCCTTTGCTTAGTTCCTCTTATGATTGTGTAACTAGCGCTACTATTGAGGGTTCAGCTGGATTGTGTTTTGATCGTGTTGTTGGCACTGAGCCTCCTAGTAATACGCTTTTGTCCATGACTATTTTGTCTGCGGCAGGCACTGAGCCTACGCCTAGATTAGATGGTGAACGAATAAATTATGCCAAATTTTTAGTAGGAATGCAGATCATTGGCTTGGATCACGCAACCGCCTCAGCTGTGGGAGGACTTAGCAGTACGCCAGTACAAGGGACTGGCTCTCAGACTGCTTTTACTCTGGACCTTGTCCTCAGATTCAAGGGAGTCCCAGTCTATTCTTACGTGGCTTTTGTGTCAAGTGCTGATGTAATTTTGCCCTATACATGTACTGATCTTACAGTGACACACGCAGATCCCACTCGTGTTAGCTTGTCCGGTGTTGCTGAGCTTGAGCCGTTCCCATCTTGGGTCTGAATAATGTCCCTATTGTTAGGGGAGTTTTTGTCCCTTCATCTGGTATTCTAGCAGGCCCAGTTATGACTACCTCGGATTCTGCTCCTATTGATATTATTGTTGCACAGGCAGATTCCCATACTGGACAGTTGCTGATCTGCTAGAAGCCCTAGCTATAGGGGGAGTCCGTAGTCTGCTAGTGTAGGGGTCCATTCCGCTTCTTACCCGGGAAGTTGAGATTAACCCCGGGACCAGGGGAGTTTCTGTCCTTCCCATTACTACAGTGACACCCTCTTTTCTGCCTAAGACACTTTTGAGCTAGTGTGCACAGCTTGACCTTCCGCAGGACACCTTATATGTGATCAGGGATGCTGTTGCCAGAGCCCAGCCTTAGCCACAAGCACATCAAGAGAGTTTGGCTCAGGAGCCACCGTGGGCAGGGCCGACCTCATAGTCAGCCACGGCATCTACTTTATCCCCCCAGTAACTGGGTGCCCTTCCTATACTGCCCTAGCACAATCCTAGCCTAGGGGATGGACTTATTCAGGTACTGCCCCAGACCCTATACTACATGCTGGGAAGTTGACTCTTATTGTGGGTCCATCTCTTTCTCGTACTTGCTGCGAGTTTAGGACCCGAGCATTTATTGGTTGCTTAGTGTTGCCTAAAAATACAAAGCTTGTGACGTCTGCTGCTTTGCGAAGTGAGCTGACGAGACTATGGGGTACTTCTACTTAATGCATGATCTCGATTGAGATGGGTTATTACTGCTTTCACTTCATGATCTCGACTGATAAGGAGCGCGTCTAGGCATCTAGCAGTTAGAAGCTGTAGATAGGCAGGATTTTCCTACAGCAGTGGGTTCTGTTCTTCAAACCCACCAGGCAGGAGCAGTCTCTAAGTAGAGTTTGGATCTGGCTTGTGGTGCTGAGCAGCGAGCACATCATGCCAGAGATCATCTTTGGGCTGGCAAAGATGGTGGGCAGGCTGGTTAGACTCGATACAGCAGCCTTTGATAGGGTGAATAGGGTTTTGGTTGAGTTAGAGCCAACCACTGAGCGGCCCTCTATAATTAGTTTGGTTCTCGAGTATGGCAAGGTTGAGATCGAGATCCAATATCCAGATGCCCCCACTATCTGCTCTTATTGTAAGGCACGGGGTCACATCGACAGTGCCTACCAACACCTTACTGCGGAGAAGGGGAAGAAGAAGATGGAGGATTCTATAGTGGCAGAGACTCGGGATTAGGCAGTGCCATCTCCAGAGAGATAGGTTCGTAGGAGGTGATAGTAGCAGCCCACCGGCCATAGGATTTTGGACAGTCTGAATCATACGGCCTTTTTCCCCAGCGGCGATATGTCCTTCTTCTGCCCTGTTGATGACAGGGAATGCCTTTGCAGCATTAGAGGATAATGTGATGCAAGAGGCGATTGGTGATGTTGAGACAGCTACAGATGGGTTGAGCAGAGCCATAACAGATTTGGTTGAGGTTCGGGTAGGCACCCCAGTACAAAAGTTGCTTTAGTAGGATAGGATGGACTCTGGTAGTTTGGGATTGATAGGGACTAGTTTAGCACACAGAACCCTGAGAGAGTTGCCCAGACAGAGACTAGAGATCCAGTACAGAGTCTGATAGATGGTTCCCAGGGCCTTGAGATGAGAGAGTTGGTGGATAGGGCCCATATTCAGGTAGAGGATCAGACTTTAGGTTAGCTAGTTTAGACTACAGTGCAGACCAGAGAGGAGCATATTAAGCGTAGAGAGGACCCCACATCTATTCTATGTACGCTCAATGCACAGGTTATTGAGGTTGACAATTTGTCCAAGCCTCGGCACCAGATTGGACGGACGATAGATGAGTAGACTTAGGCAGATTCTGTTGAGGAGAGTCCAGAGGAGGAGCACCTGCCACCACTCATAAGAGCTTGATCCATGCACTTGAAGGGCATGCCATAGTCATCTCAGCCCCTACGGGGCCCATGAATATTCTATACTACAATATTTGGGGGTTTGGGTCCGCGTAAGCCCGTACCCAGTTTTGAGAGCACTGTTTACGCTATAGACCATCTTGGGTGGCTATTGCTGAGCCTATTGTGCTATTTGATCCCATTCATAATTGGTTCCGGTCTACACTTGGTTACAGACTGGTTGAAGTTACGGATAAAGAAGTGAGGACCCTTAATCTTTAGGTCTTTACTAGTCAGTCAGAGGTTATATAGCTCGAGATTATTCTCTGCACTTCTCAGGTGATAGTATGTCAGACTTTTTTGCTTCAACACTCTGTTTTTTTGGGATTCGTTTATGCGCATGTCCAATATTATAGACGTAGGGCTCTCTGGGATGATTTGATGACACTACTATCGGGATCGTTGATTCGAGACTTCAATGCTGTCCTGGGGGCATATGAGAGGATGCACCGCTCTCTTCCAGTTGCCTAGTCCTGCATTGACTTTCAAGCGTACATCAGGTATGTAGGACTGATGGATATTCTGTTGACAGGAGCTCAGTACACTTTCTCCAATAGGAGGATGGTGGGTTATATGGAGTCCAGGCTGGATCAGGCGCTGGTCTCCCCTAAGTTCATAGATCATTGGCATTTGGTGCAGTGTCGTGCCCTACTTCGAAATGCTTCAGATCATTAGCCTATTATTTTAGAGTACAGGGAGGGTGGAGTTCCCCGGGGCCCCAGGCCTTTCCGTTTTCAGGCGATGTCGACCTTGATACAGATTTTATAGCATTGGTATGATAAACTTGGCCAGCACAGGTAGTAGCTGACTCTGTGATTCTTTCCTTATTAGGTAAATTACGCTGGCTGAAGCGGGCTTTGGTTTCCTAGAAACAAAGAGGTTTTTAGTGATGTCAGGCATAACTTGATGGCTATAAAGACTCGGATTGAGGCAGTACAGAGGAGGATTGAGTCAGAGGGACCTCAGGAGGAGTTGGTCATTGAGGAGATAGAGGTACTCAGGGAGTACAATGTCGCGTTAGAGCGATAGAATATCTTCCTGAGGTAGCAGGCACGGATTTCCTAGCTCCAAGATGGGGACCAAAATTCCACTTTCTTTCACTGTAGTGTGCAGATCTGCAGGAGCCGTCTAGGTATTTTGTCGATGTTAATAGACGACCAGCTATCAAAAGACCCTACCCAGATTCGTGAGCATATCATATCTTACTACCGAGAGATGTTCGAGAAGTCGGGCCACCACTAGATCTTACGGTGAGTGGCCCGCTTAAGTCTCTACTGTAGAGCCGTGTTCAGGAGGAATAAAATGTTTAGCTAGTTTGGGTCCCATCGTCGGAGGTGGTACATCACACTATCTTTGGTATGAGTCCTTCTAGTGCCCCAGTCCAGATGGTTTTGGGGGGCAGTTTTTTTAGACAGCGTGGGAGATTGTTGGGCCGAACATGGTCCGTGCAGTGCAGGAGTTTTTTACCTCTAGATGTCTTTTGGCCGGGCTCAATACCAATTTTATAGTGTTGATCCCAAAGGTCTAGGGGGCCCAGCAGGTGGAGGACTACAGGCCTATAGTATTGGGCAACTTCGTCTACAAGCTGGTGGCAAAGATTTTAGCATCCTACCTCGATATGATCCTAGACTCTCTACTTTCTTATTATTATCAGTTTGGGTTTATACCGAGATGCAGGATCCAAGACTGTATGGCGCTGGCCTCGGAGGGTATCAATTGCCTTAGCAGATGATGAAGTGGTGGTAATATGGCCATCAAGGTGGATATATGGAAGGCTTTTGATACCCTTCGCTAGGACTTTTTGATTGCTGTTCTCTGTGCCAGGGGTTTGCTGAGGAGTTTGGAGAGATGATTGTTAGCATACTATACTCAGCCAGGTTATCTATTCTAGTTGATGGGGTCTCAGCAGGTTACTTTGGCTGCTCACAAGGGGTGCGTCAAGGTGACCTATTATCTCCATGGTTGTTTATTGTCATAGAGGAGATCTTCAGTCGTATGATCCAGCGCACTGTAGTTCAGGGGGCATTTATAGGTTTTCGAGCATGTCGCAGCAGTGCCTTTCTGTCCTACCTACTTTACGCAAACAAAATCATTATTTTCGGGTAGGTTTATAAGGCCAACTGTCGCACACTGCAGCAGATTCTACAGGAGTTTGTGGCACTGTTGGGATAACACTATAACCTAGCAAAGTTCTGGGTCTATCTCAGCGAGGGTATGACAGCTTGACAGTACCGCATGCTGTTGGATGTTTTAGGTATCTCGGCAGATCAGCTCCCTTTTACCTATCTTGGTGTGCCTTTGTTCTGTGGACCTCCCCACCGTAGATACTTGAAGGGTATTGCTGACTCCATCGTCAGCAAGTGTACACGGTGGAAGGGGTCCTCCTAATCTATGGCGGGACAAGCTTTCTTAGTGCAGACAGTCATCTTGAGCTCACTAACACATTTGATGATAGTATATTAGTGGTTGATCTCACTGTTGGAGCAGATCAACGCATGCATGAGGAACTTCATATGGACTGGGGATATCTACAGTCGGGCCTCATACATGGTGTCTTGGGATCGTGTTTGTGCTCTGAGAGAGGAGGGCGGGCTGGGTATCCACTCTCAGACAGGTAAACCAGGCTTTCCTGAGTCGGCTCACCTAGTCCATACTACACATTTTGGCTAGTTAATGGCCGATACGACACCGCAGCAACATGTGTGCTCATCTATTCTACGCGGAGTTTGGAGTTACCTCCCAAACATTGTCTGGTCATCACGGGTGTTGGTAGGGGAGGATTCCTCGGCCAACTTTTGGCTAGAAAACTAGCTAGGGTATGTGATTGCTGAGAGAGTCAGGTTTCTAGAGTACCTTTATTCACACTGCACTTTTATGGTGTCTGATTATTGGTAGGACGGATGTTGGTACTTGCATAAGAGCTTCTGCAGGGCTTTTCTCGCGATCATTCAGGATATCCGCTGACACAGGCTTGAACCTCGGACAGTGATCGGATGATCTGGGTCCATGCTCGAGATGGCGTCCTCACTTCCAGAGCTACATATGACTATCTATGCCTATCCCACCTGACGGTACTCTAGGGCTCTTGGATTTGGGATACGGTGATTCCGCCATGGAGGTTAGTGTTTCTATGGCAGGCCATCCTCGAGGCTCTCCCGACTATAGAGGTCATGACTCGTCGGGGGTTTATCGGACTGAGCATGTGCTATCTTTGTATGGCTGAGGTAGAGTTACTAGATTATGTGATGACCCGCTACCCGATCGTAGCCACCTTTTGGAGGTTTGTTTTTAGATTATTCGGTATCTGGTGGTGGCCTTTCTTGAGTTTTGCCAAATTCGTTGCAGAGGTGATGTGACCACGATTCAGCCCTTAGGTTGACATTCTATGGCGAGTAGCAGTGGTCACCGTGGGCTAGCTTTTATGGATGGAGCGCAATGCACACATTTTTAAGGAGCAGCGCCAGAGTCTGGATACATTGCTTATGCTCTTCCGATGCATGGTGAGTGAGACTGCAATTTTTGACTCTGGGCAATGCTTTTCCTCACAGCGGGAGCAGGTTTTACTCTGCGACCTCCGCATTACACTGAGGCAGGGCCGGGTACTGCGCATCGTCGAGGTCACTTGGCAGTGCTTGCCTCTAGGTTGGCTAAAGTGCAATACGGATGGTAGCTTATTAGGCGCCCTGGGATAGGGCCATTCTGCAGGGGTCTTCCGTACCTCCAGAGGTTTCGTACAGGGTTGTATCAGTCACCCAATTCCAAGCTGCTTTGCAGAGCTCCTGGTCGCCATCCTTGCTATAGAGTTTGTACATGCGCATGGATGGCACAGACTATGGCTAGAGACCGATTCCATATACGTACTGTCGCATTTCCAGGTGTTGCAGGCAGAGGTCCCTTAGCGCTGGTGATCTCGTTGACTACGCATGTTACGGCTCCGCGACCAGATGCAGTTTCATATCACGCATATTTTCCGCGAGGGAAATATGGCTGCCGATGCTCTGACACACCTCACGTAGGCTAGCTGATGGCACTTTTATCTGACTTTGCTTATCAGCCACATCGGGCGAGATATGTCTGGGCAGCCCTACTACAGGTTCGTCCCTTGACGACATTTTATGTACTACTTATAGTTATTGCTGTTGCCTACCCTGACTGCCATGACTGTTGGCTATCATGGGTTTAGGCTGTTTTCTGTCCTCCCGCCTGACTTCCAAGCTTGTTGGATAGCTGGTGATGAGTGTTTTTTACCCCACCTAACGGCCAAGATTGTTGGTTTCGCAGGTGTGCTGTGGGCTTCACACATTTTTGTATCCGCTTTTTTCTTTTATTTGATAGGAGTTCTTTAAAAAAAATTAATAATTATGCACCGATCCCAACAAATAGGTATCAGAGCATGGTTGTTATTATGATTTGATGTTAATACGATATTCTAAATCGAATAATTATGCATTATTTTGGCTTAAAAGTCATATTAATTGGGTATGAACCATATGCTCTAAAAGATTTTAAACTACAGGAAATAAATTATAAAATTAAAACCATATGGTCTGAGCGCGAAATCTAAAACCACAGGTAGGTAAAGTGTTCTTTTCTCAAAAAAATATACGGGCCACGAAGTTACCCTATGTGTCCTCAAATAATTTAAGATTTCCAGTAATGAAGAAAATTTGTCACCTGGCCCATGAATGTAGACATCACTGGCTTCCAGTTTAATAGTTTTTTGTTGTTCTATTGTATGTCATGTTGGAGAGGTTCTCAAATGGCTCGAGACAGGTCCTTCAATGGTAGACAATTGCTGCCGGTGGGGAGAGCCCAGGCGAGTTTACACCATGGCTCAGGAAAGAGAGGAGGATTGTACATAGTTTTCAATACCATTCTAGAGGTCATGCCAATTTTTTCTTTGAATTCGGTTCTACTGGTATTACCAGTTGAACTGGTGGTCAAACCAAGTTTTTTTTTTGACATAATTTCACCATATATTTACATATAAAAAATCTAATAAAATCAAAGTTCATTCCAAATAACATAAGTTCATTCCAAATAACCTCAAAGTTAATTCCAAATAACATAAGTTTATTCTAAATAATCTCAAAGTTTATTCCAAATAACATCAACACATCAAAAAACAACATAAAGTTTAATCTAAATAAAATCAAAGTTCAAACCGGATATCCAAAATTCATACATTCAAAACAACATCACAAAGTCCAAATATTCTTACAAGAAGTACAATAATCAAACATAACTACAATACATCATATATCCAAGTCTTGTAGAAATTTATATTAAGTCACTATTCAAACCAAAATTATATTATTCTAATCAAAATTACTTAAATACATGTGTACATAAATTTTTTTTAGTTAATAACATCAAATTACATAATTTATCTCAAATTACAAGATTCAAAAAAGATAAATGGTACAAATAAGTTTTTCAAAATTTTTCCTAAATATTCTTATAAAACAATTGTTATAAATATATATAAAATTATTGTAAAATTATAAAAAATAAATAAAATATCTAAAATGCCAACACGATTGAAATGAAATAATTTTCTTACATTAGATTAAATATTTCTTAATATGTTTTCAATAAATTAAATTGTTCTTTAATATTCCTAGTTTACATATTAAATATATTTAATCAGAATAGGTAATTAATAAGTTGGTGTGGTAAAATAGTAAAATTCTCTCTCTCTACACCCCTCACCCAGGTTCGATTCTCACCTTCCCCATTTCGAAAATTTTAAAAATATTAAATGCGGACAATTTTAGTCCAACCAAAAATTTCCGATCGAACCAAACCATCATAACGGCCGGTTGAAAACTATGGGATTTTAGGAAAACCCCCTAATTTTGGAATTGGGCTGATTCGGTGATGGGCTGACTTTTGGGATAAATCTGGACCAAAATATCTTGTAGGCCCACGGGCCCGATTCTGAGAAGTTCAACCCACGTTGACCGAGTTGGATAAAGTCATTGCGGGCTCACGTAATAGGTGGGCCCTCCATGTTAAGTTTTTGGACTTTTGAAATAAAGATTACTTAGACTTTATACTTGCTCAAAAAGGACAATTAACACCCTCTATTTTAATTGGATCAATTAGCTTCTTTTACTCTTTTATACATGATAATTGATCCCCCATTGTCATTAAATTTCCAGTGACGAGAGTCAAGTCAGCATATGCGACATCATTGAGATAGTCCACGTCATTCTCCAAGCAAATCATAGTTTTCCAAAAATTATAATTACACAATTTTAAATAAACTTAAAAAATAAAAACTTTTAAGTTTTTATATTGTCACTTCCCAAACATTGGGTCGTTCTTCTTTTCCGACATCGAGATGCCAAGATTAGGTAAAAAAAAAACTAATCTTAATGAGTAGACCCAAGACCACACTGCTGATCATAATTTCATTGCAGAGGGCTTGTGTGTGATTGATCAGATATAATTTTTACGTGACGAGTGGATGATGATTGCGATCAGATCAAGCTTTTCTCAAGTGGTTGTGATAATCTAATTAAGATGTGTAAACTTTAGAATGAGTTACGGAAGATGGATTGTTATCCTCGTCTTCAAATGAACATGGTTAGGGTTGTTGTTTGGAGAGATCAGGGACGAGAGTAGGATGGTCTACGCGTCAACAAAATTAGGGTTTTTTGGTTTTAAATTTAATTTTTTAAAAGTTGGTTATGAGTTTTAAATTTTTTCTTACAAAATGACATGGACTATCTTGATGATGTATCGTTGATGATTTCTCTTCGGTCGCAAAAAAAAAAATTGATTTTTAGGAGTTAATTGTTCTACTTAAGAGACTATAAGGGGTTAA
>SOPF01032450.1:0-36103 GCA_012979155.1 Hypericum perforatum
AATGAGTAAAATAATTAGGTAGATATTTTAGAAAATTTTAAATACTATTTAGATTTTTACAAAAATCATAAAAGTTTTAAAATTGACAATTAATTCATAAGAATATGGTCTTCATTTCATCTTTATTGTTTACAATTCATTGTTCATTTTTATTTAATTATTCTCAACGACTTCTTTACTAACTCATAAAAGGATTAGATTCCCATGCTTTGTATACGATTGATAGTTTTGTTTTAACTAATGTTTAATAACCTTACTTTTTACTATATTATTTATTTTTCCCTTTAATTCTTTTCAAAAACATTTATATCAAATATCTACCACCACTATTACCAAAAAATTACCCTACTAACTCCACTAACTTTAAACAAGTTTTATAGGTTTTGTTTGAGTTATACAATTTTCATGGACGTAACAACATTAATACCATTTTTTGGTGTAACTAGCTCTTTTTTTGTGTGGTGTAACTAGCTCTTTTAATTATGAATTCTACTAACTACTTTCTTTAATTGTGAAGATGTGAACTTAGAGAATGCCTTCGAAACATGTTATATAGATTATAAATCGTTATCTAAATAAAATTTTGTCTAGTTTTTATTCTAGATTCCTATGATCCAAATTCGACGATTTGATCTATTGTCAAGCCTATACCTTCACCTCAATATGCTCGTTACTAACAAAGATCTACAACTTTGAACTCCAACTTTAAGAACTGTATTTTGTTGGTATTCAGATATTTATTAGATTAATCAATTTAAATTTGTGTGTCAGATACAATAGCTTTTTTTCTTCGGAAGGTCTATTAAGTTAAGTTGATCATTTTTGTTTTCACGAAAGATCCAATAAACCAATAGGTTGCATGGGAGCACCAAATATTCCTCTCACTTTTCCCCCTTCCACATAGTCCGCCATGTGACCGTTCAACTACTTCCAATATTTTAAAGCCATAATTTATTAACATTGAAATATAATCTTTATTTAAGATGATAACGTTAACATAATATAGAAATGTGAGCCGTTCAACTCCTATATAATAAAGAACACGGAACCATTACCAACTCCATACCAAGTTAGAATTATTCACTTCATACCAAGTTAACTAGCGAGCTAGTAGTTGTCCTTAGACGTTTCCCATCAGGTGTTAATTTGTGATGGCTCTTCTACCTGTCACCAACCTAGTATTCAAGGTCCGTAGACGCGAACCCGAGCTCGTAGCCCCATCCAAGCCCACCCCACACGAGTTCAAATATCTATCAGACATCGACGACCAAGCAACCCTCCGTTGCCACATTTCCAACATCTTGGTTTACCCTTACAACCCTGCCATGGAAGGGAAAGACCCTGTGAAGATGATAAGGGAAGCACTTGGAGACACACTGGTGCTTTACTACCCGTTTGCTGGTCGGCTCAGGGAATGTCCAAACAAGAAACTTGTCGTGGAGTGTACCGGTGAGGGAGTCATCTTTATCGAGGCGGATGCGGATGTTACTCTTGACCAGTTGAGTGGCGCTCTTCAACCTCCCTTCCCTTGCTTCGAGGAGTTGCTCTTCAATGTCCCTGGTTCCGCTGGGATTCTTGATTGCCCCTTGTTGCTTGTACAGGTACTATTTTCGTACGCATATTATTTTTCAACAGTTTCTAGAAGTGATTATAGTGCATATAATGAATCTGAACACATGGTACTGTAATATGCGAAATGAATATACACCAGAAATCCCGGCATTAATTGTTTAACAATTTTAAAAATGTCTACTTTTTACCAAATAAATTACAATGTCAAGATATTTCATGGAACAACACCACACGCGAATACTTAATACTTTGTAAACTGATATACGACCCTATATTTTTTAAGAAATGCATTTGTCATGACTTCATCTAATACCAGATTTTTAAAATATATATGTGCAGGTTAAGACGAAATATACAAGGAAATCATATTTGGTGATTAGTTTTAATTATTAGAATTATCGTAAGATATAATAAAAGAAATGGTACAAACGTAAATTAATACTTAGATAGTTATTCATGACTGGTGTTGAAATTCTAGAAAAGTAAAAAACGTTAATGGAAATGATATCTTCTTATAATCAACCATCTCTAATGTATTTGGCATTTCTAACAATTTTATAGGTAACGCGTCTCAAATGCGGTGGTTTCGTTTTTACTATACGAGTCAACCATACAATGACTGATGCCTTTGGGGTAGTCCGAATTCTGAAATCTATGGCCGAAATAGCGCGTGGAGCAAACACCTCCAGCGTCCTACCGGTATGGGAGAGAGAAGTTTTTAACGCACGAGATCCTCCGTGCGTCACATGCATCCATCGAGAGTACGAAGCAGCAAAGGGCAACAAAGCCATAATTGTTCTTGATATGGATAAAATCTCCCAAAGATCATTCTTTTTTGGCCCACGTGCCATCTCTGCGCTTCGAACCCACATTCCTCCGAATCTCCGACAATGCTCAAGGTTCGAGATACTAGCAGCGTGCCTTTGGAAATGTCGTACAATAGCACTCCAACCAGATCCCGACCAAGAAATGCGCATGATCAACACCGTCAACGTACGTAACAAAGTGTTCAATTCTGAATTGCCCGAAGGGTACTACGGCAATGCATTCGCTTTTCCCGCTGCTGTTGCAACCGCGAGAGATCTGTCCAAAAATCCTTTAGTGTACGCGCTTGAGTTAATCCGAAAGGCAAAAGATTGTGTTACGGAGGAGTACATGAGATCATTGGCAGACTTTATGGCGATTAATGGTAGGCCGTGCGTAACATTGGAGGGATCCATTTTTATATCTGATGTCACACGAGTTGGGCTCAAAGAGATAGATTTTGGGTGGGGTCAGGTTGTCTATAGTGGGCCAGCCAATGCCGTTCTTGTAGGAAGTTTTTTTATACCATTTACGAGCAAGGAAGGGGAGATAGGCATCTTGTTGCCAATGGTCTTGCCTGCTTCCGCCATGGATAGGTTTGCAAAGGAATTGGACCAAATGTTGAATAGCTATCCTGATGGTGAAGAAGGTGATCGTGAAACCAAAACTATCATTTCTTCCTTGTAACTCATGAGGCATCCTTAAAGTCATTGCTCCAAATGATTCCTGGTGTCATTTTTTCCTTTTTAAATTCGCTGTTCTGTTTGTGTTTTTAGTAAGTACGGTATTTTGTTAATAATCGTATTTACATCCTTTCCTACCGAAAAAATAGTATTTACATCCTTAATTATTGTTGAGTATCTTATTTACATCCTAACACCTTTACCTCGAAATAGGATTCAGTGGGGATGTCTAAAAAGACATTCCCACCATGGGGATTAGGTTTAGACCGTTAGATCAAAACTGGGTTCTTAAATTTATAATCTAATGGTTGTTATGATTGAGGGTAATTTTGGTATTAGCATAATAAATTATATTTTTATTGATTCTATTTTCTTATCAAATCTTAACTAATTGAAAATATTAAATGCTATTCCTGATTTTTCTCTATCAACATTTAATTAAATTTTGAATTTGATTTTTTCAATCCCAAATTAAGAAAGATAGAATCGTGATTTTTATTCAAAATTTCCTCATTCCCTTTTCTCAAACCCTCAATCGTTTTTCTTCCCATCCCGGTCTTGTTAGCCGATTGTCATTCCCTTTCCTCAAACCCTACCATTTTTCTCCCCGTCCCGGTCTTGCTTTCGGCCCGGTTCCAAATTAGCGCAAACCCTTACCTGGTCGCCGCCGCAGTTCTCCAGCCGACTCGTCTTGTCCCGGCCGTTCTCTCCACTCGACTCGTCTCGCAAACGTGCCATCTACTCGCGCTCTCTGGTCAGTCACGATTCTCTCTTGCTCCATGCAAACCATTTTTTGATATTGGTACCAATGGTTCGTGATATTGGTACCAATGGTTCCTGATATTGATACCAATAGTTCCTGATTTTGTTTAGTCTATTTTGTATGCCACGAAGATTGGTACACTGGTTACTGATATTGGTACCAATGGTTCCACGAATATTGATACCAATGGTTCTTGTCACGAAGATTGGTACCACTGGTTCCTGATATTGGTACCAATGGTTCCTGATATTGATACCAATGGTTCCTGATATTAGTACCAATAGTTCCTGATATTATCGTGTTGAAGACCTACCACTGTCGATCAAAGGTGACGTTGGCTTTGAAGCATCCATAATAGAATGGTGGTAAATCGGCTAAGAGGAAGATCAGCGGAGACACTGTGATTCGGCAAAGAAACGGAGATGATGGGGCGGGGCCAATGACCAGAAAAGTGATGACTAGAGAATGCCGTTTCTGTTGAATATTTTTTAGATTTTAATTTTTGATTTATCAAACGATTGATTTGGGTTGTAATTATTTGTTAGAGATTTCAATTTTTGAATATGGGCGGTTACCAAATTCACTGCATAATTTAAGGGATTCTAAAAAATGGTTTCCTAATTTTTAGGATGTAATTAGTCATTGGTATACCATTTATACCCTCCTCCCCATCATGGGGATTCATAGCAATCCCCACTGAATCTGAGTTGCCTTTACCTCACGTGTCGCTCTCACGACTCTTGGATGACGTACAGCCGACATCATAAGGCTTCTGCTACATGTACACATACACACAAAACTACTTTGTGCATAGTAACTGTACCGGTGGTGTGCCTCGAAATTGCTAGCTTCTATATTCCCTTTACTAATAAAAAAAGAGAGAAGGGAATTGTGACGACAATTAGCCTTCCCGGACCTGCCATGAATAGGTTTGTCAATAGCGTAGGATAGAAGCGTAGTAGCGATGGAAATTAGTTTAGATGGTTTGGAGTAAAAGGGATTACGTTGTTATGTGATAACATTATGTCTATTATTTAATATCAGCCTGTCCTCTTATGTTATTTTAGAAAATTAATTTTGCGTGTTTGTATTAGTAATATTAAACTGTATCGGTTGACGTGACTTTTTTTGTTTTGATCCCTGTATTTTCAAGTTTTTACAAAAAAAATATTAAGTATTTTTTACTCCAATTTACTATATCTGCCATGTCATTGTTGCTCTCAAGAAGCTTTCTATATGTGTGAAGTATCTTTTCTTTTTGGTCCATTTTTGGTGTATTTACATCAAGTCTAATTTACAAAAACCATCTAAAATATAGTACATATGTTTGTAGTAGTGCAACTTCTTACTAATAAGCAGCACTTCGTTTTTTTATACAGTATTCTATACTAAAAGCATGGGGAACCTTGTTACTGAAATATGTAACCTGCACACCACCCGAATGAGCAAACAAACCACGAATAATAGATCCTACGGTTCCTTGAATCTCACAACCATCTTGAACCATATTTCCCTCTTGATTCCTTATCTCAATTATACACTTTCTAGATTATTTATTGTGATACCGAAAAAATGATATATTATTTCTGAAATACTTAAATGATTAGTTGGTGTTACATATATCAAATGTGCACATATTTTTTGAAAAAAGTATTAGGAAAGTTTCAAAGTAAACATATTTGATTATTAGTAGTGTCATGCTCCAAAATTAGGCAGGTCAATATTATGTCCGCATAAGACTATTTTATTTTTCAAAACCAACTCAATCCAAGAACAATATTATGGTTTATTAAAAAAAATACGTAGTCTCTAATCAAAATAAAGAAACATAATATTGTGAATGCCTATGAAATGCATGCTCTCGCCTCAAATTTTCATCCATTCCCTGATTATCTAAAAATAAAATATGTATTTTGATGAGATACACAACTCAGTAAGTCAAACACACAAACAAATCATAACAAAGCAATCTTCCAATACTTGGTATATTGGTTAGGGTCCGTACAATATTTAGTCTTCAGTATTCAGTGTTCAGTATTCAGTATTCAGTCAAGCTCAAATGTATACAGTTTTGGTGGGGTATAAGTTACAAACTACATACGGTACTCATATGTTTAGGTAAGACAATTAAGACATTAATTCAGACTATTACCAGAAAGATTGTAGGTCACGTCCAGCTGTGACATCATTCGAGGATTCAATTAAACTATTGTTCATTACACCATGTCTCGATTATTCTTATTTACATTGAACATGGGTGTTAATTCATGCAGTTCCTATCTCGTACACTTAGTAAGTTTATTTATCTAATCTATATATGTTGTAAGCATTCTAGAATGATTCATGCATCTCCATTAGTTCCTTCTGTCAATAAATACTAACACCGACAATAGATTTGCGATATGTAGTAGTATATTCACAACCCACAATGAAACTAATCAACTTATCACAACGTAGGCATATATATTGTGACATCTTATGACAATCAATCAAATCTCACAATAAACTAATCAATTAAACTACATATGAATATATATACTGTAATTCTTACGGTAACCAACACAACCAACACAAGGCTAATACCAAGTCTACGACAACTTAAAGAAATCCAACTATTATCATTGTGGAGTGCAAAATCTGTTATAAGAACTAAAGTGAAAGTTGAATCTAAGGATTTGAAGATGATGTACGTAAACTGATGAGAGTTTGAGTCACGCGCAGTGATTGTCTTTTGCTAATTTTTCAAACTAAACCCCAGAAAGATGGATTCACCACAATACTTATTGCGCACATACAGATTCTCAAAGATTTTCTATAGAGCAGCAACAAAATCTACTCATATCATGTAAGTCGAAAACTGACTTACCTTGCTTTCTGTTATGTTAATTTAGTTTTCTCTTATTTTCCAATATTTTCTTCAGGTTTTCTAAAGTCTTCAGTTGCAAGGCCAAAGTCGTCCCCGTCCCTTCGTTCGCTCGGGTCGGTCTCTCCGCCTAGTAGAAAGCAGAAAGAACGATATTTTAGATCCTCCCCTTTCTAGGATTTTTGTTAGCCTTCTTTATATATGTCATGCCTAGAGTTTCTTATTGAATATAATACAAAATGATACCTGGCACATTTCAATATAGTCCTCCACTAGTTTTAAAATTTTCTTTTTAATTTTTTTGGTCGTTACAAGTAGCTTTGGGATGGATGATGTTTTGAAATTTTTTTAATCTGCGTGCAAGTGACCATAAAGCACACTGAAAAATTGTTATGTTGGTCTATTGAGATGATGAAGCATTACAATTGGTTTCAAAACAAGACATTGGCTATTACACCATAGTTTGGGTATCAAAAGCACCTGAATTCAAGTAATTATGGAATTATCTTATTATGGACCAACGAAGATGTTGCATATTTAATGAGAGGTGAATGTGCAACCCAAACAAAGACATGTCTTGTCTAAACACTTAAGTATTTTGATTATAAAGAAAAGTATTTTGATTATAAATAAGGTATACTTACTTTAGTGGCACATATTTCTACAGAACACTAATGATAGACGAGTTGAATTTAGAGTGACCTCCTTAAAAAATTTTGGGATGCATGTGAATAAGAAAGAAACACATAGTTGATAAGACTACAAGGTGTTATACTTACGTCTCGCATTATGATAAAAAAAATGGATATTTCGGTAACTCTCTTTTAGCCAATTTACTATAGATCTCTGAGCCCACAAAGTCTCATCCTTACAAACAACTCTTGGAGCCTTAAAAAAATTCTCCAAAAATCTCCGCCGATTCTCAGTAGAGATCGAGCCGTGCTGAATTTGCCACATCATGGGTTTTCTTCTTCACATGACCTAAACAGGTACGCTCCGAATAATATTGTGGCCATTTCTAGAGAGAATCTTCTCTCACCTCTCTCTCCCTGCGTGGAGTTTCTATTAGGGTTTTTTACCTTCCCTTTTTTTTTCCACTGCCGCCGCCTCCCTCCCACCCCACCTTACCTCTTCCTCCTCCCCCACTCTCCAGCTTAGTTCTTCTTCTTCGTTGCTCCTCCTCCTCCTATCCACCACTAAATCCTTCGACCGTCCTACCGTCCACTCCCCGGAGACCGCTCTTTCGCCAGACGGAACCCTTGCACCCCGGAGACCTTCTACTGGACGGAGCCCTTGCACCACCGTCATCTTGCCCCGTCAGTCCTCGCCGGCCGTAGCACTCGAACCTCTGTCGTTCGCCGTCCTTAGTCCCCTCCGGCCGCACTTCTCGTACCACCGTTTATCTGCCATCAAGACAAGCAGGTCTCCGGCCTAGCACTACTGTCGTCCTCCCTTCTCAGTCCTCGCTCTCCGGTCGAGCCCTTCAGACTCTGGCTTAGCTCAGCACTCCTCTCGACAGTTCCTCACTCGCCGGACACTCGCCGGAGACTCCCCGGAGACTAAGTTTCACCGGAGCTCTCTACCAGCCGCCTAGACAAGGCCTTTCTCTATGACTGGCTTGGCTTCCGGCTAGTCGAGAGAGCTCGTTGGTGCTCCCCGGGGAGGTTGGTCACCGTCGACCTCCTCCCCGGCTAACTGTCTTTATATCTCTTGCTGTGTTTTATGTTCTTTATGCCTATGTTATTAACTTTCCCGAGCCACGCGTGTTTGGTGGTCTCGTTGGTTATGTGTTTAGCTTTTGCTGTGTTATGCTCTCCGGCTTTCGGATCTTGTTGTTTGTCCGATGTCTGTGGGTGAAGATCCTCGCCTCGGTCGATTTGCGTCGACCTTGGCGATCTACTGAGGTCACACTCAGTAGTTCTCTTGACTTAGTCTTGAGATTATATGCCGAATTTTGTTTCGGTAGCTTTCCGCCCCGATCGATGACTCTAGGGTCCTCTCGATTATACTTCACTTCCCCCCTATGCCACCTTGCATCCATCGGTCCGATTTCGATTTCTGTTTGCTTGTATTGCACTTTCATTGTGTACGTTGTAACCCGACTATTTATATAGGCTTTGCGCCACTTTTCCTAAAAAAAAAAAAAAACAGGTACGGTCCAAGACCTGCAAGCCTTCCGCACAGGCCCGCAATTTGCGAGTAATGTCCAACCTGTTTAATATCATATTCCACTCTATGGATCAGCAAATTAAACAAAAAATTATTAAACCGGATTAAATCAGATTAAAAAAATCAGACCAGACCAAATCAGATAAGAAAACAATACGATATAGTTCAGATATTATAAGAAATCTAATTTTTGGTCCGGTCTGAGTTCTACTTGCTAAAACTGGAAAAACTAGGACAAAGTTAGAAATTTGCCAATTATATAAACAATGCGTCAAGCCCACCGCCAAATTAAGTTAATGAAGTTGCATAAATATGATTCAAGTAGCTTAAGTCAATTTGATTTTTTTTTTTTACATTGTCAAACCATGTGACCCGAATATTCCTATTTGATGTTTCATGTGAGCACTGAATGTTCCTCAAACTTATCTCCCTTTTCACTTAGCTCGACTGCTCAAATATCTCCAATTTTTTTAAGACAGTAACTTATCAGCAATTATTTAGATATGACCTGTAACTTTCGCTAAAGTTAAAATGACAACGTCGATACTGACATTTGATTCCATCTGCCCTTTCATTAACAAAGGAAATTTTATAGCTGCGACTTGATTGATTCAGAACACGGTTAGTAGATACGGAACACGGCGTTATTACCAACTTTATAAATAAATGAACCCAAAAATAGTGGTGATTATGTTACCAATTAAACTTGAGAATGGTTATCGAGCTGGCAATTCTGGTAAATAGATTCGAAATTGTGCTAAAGGTTTAAAAAATCTTCCGAAAACCTGACAAGAATATTATGGTTGTGATTTTTTAAAATATTAACTAGCAATTCTTAAACCATAACCGGAAGTTTCAAATATTTTATAAAAAAATCAATTTACATCAAAACACAATAAAAATTTTATTCCATTAGTTCTCGATTCTCTTTTAATTTATATTTTAATTAATTAATTTCTTTACATAAGTATTCTTTAAAATTTAATTTTGGTACATCAAGCCAAAACACAGTTTAATTGTTTTTCAAATAATTCTTTAAAAATAAAATAAAAAGTAGAAATGTGTACCGGAAAACATCTCAGAACCTTATCTCAGGTTTCAAATAGGGTTCCACCTTTCCGAAATATCGTAATCAGAAATATTGTACCGGGGAGGGTGCCATCTTTATCGAGACTAGTACGACCAGAAATCGCACAACAAACTGTGTCGATCTCCGGGTGGTTTTTCAAAACTATGGTTACTCTTGACCAGTTGAGTAACGGTCTTCAGCATCCGTTTCCTTACTTCGAGGGGTTGCTCTTCGATGTCCCTAGTTTCGCTGGAATTCTTGATTGCCCCTTGTTGCTTGCACAAGTACTATTTTCATAAGAATTGGTAACGGTGAACATGATGAATCAAAAACACGGTACTGTAAAATCCAAACTGTATATACAGTCAGAAAAACCTGAAAGGAAAATTAAAATATTCCTACTTTTTACCGAAAACTTAAAATGTCAAAATATATCATGGAACAGCATCACACGCGTATATTTTATAATTTTAACAATAACGATAAATCCGACCCTAATACAACACCAAAGTAGGCATGCTGCTTTCATCTAATAACAGAGTTTTTTAAAGAGATATGTGAAAGGTATTGACGAGACTAGAGGGAAGTCATTTTTTTTTTAAGTTTTTTTTTTACAATTTCAAGACTTCAATTTTATAGTTTTTTGAGATTTATAATCTTTTGTGTTACTAGGCATGTCAAAACTGCAATCTTAGAACTCCTTAAGATTTATAATTTTGTCTCACTAGGTTACATAGCATTTGGTGAGAACAATCAGATTTGTTGAATCGTTTTGAGTGATATAATTATAATCAGATAACAAGTAAAGAAATTGTAAAAAAATATATTAAAAATTTGAGATAGTAATACATGGCCAGTGTTGAAGTTTTAGAAATGGAAAATTTTATTGAAAAATATATCATATTATAATAATCTCTAATGTATTTGACATTTCTCACAATTTTACAGATAACACGTCTTAAATACAGTAGTGTTGGATTGAAAATCGCAGGAGCTACAGAGTTGAATCTCGGATGAACTATTATAGAATTCTGCAGTTGAATTCTCTAGAATCTTGGAGCCTCGAATTTTCCAATTTCTGCACGATATTGCTTAACTAGCTCATGTCCTATGATCTCCTGCATCTTGTGAATAAACCGAGTTGGACTGTAGCCATCTCTTGGAATCACGGAATTGGATTTGCTGAAAGAGATACTCTCGGTTGTTTGTAATACAGTCTTGCACATTCCTTTTTATAAAGATTACACTCTTTGTAAGGACATTATAGCCGTTGTAGCTTATTTGTATACATATTTTTGGTTGTAATGTTACAATGACACACAATTTTTTCAATAGCTTCTTGCCATTAAGGTGAATGTTGAGCCTCATTGAAGAATGTTGGTTCGCGAATGCTATATAGAGCTACAACAATGTCTCTATGGGATTGTCCAAGATAATTATATGTGATAACATAGCTAATAGGATATAATACTGGGATAGTATGTGAACTTACCTCACCTTGTCCTGCAGGTGATGATAGGCAATGCTGAAAATCACGAGCAGAGTGAATACAGTCTAGGAGATAAGTAGGTTGTTGTCTAAGAGTGGTTTGTGGTGGCTAGATGGATTCTACTAGTATGGGAACATTTTGAAATTAGAGCATCTCTTGTATGATACCCCGTATATGTACTGTATGAAAGGCCTAAGTGATTTGATTGTTATTATTCATACTAACAAAATGCATGTTCTTTTCGGGCACATATCCTGAAAGAACTTCAAGGTTAAACACATTTGGTCGAACGTAGGATCAGGATGGGTGATCTACTGGAAAGTTTTCAAGGATGCGTGCGAGTGAGGATAAAGTACGCTGGAAAGACCCGTGTTGGTGAAGTGTAGCTAGTCGGTCAAATCCCAAAGCATTACATTTGATATCAGAGCAACTTCGACTTATATAGTGTGATTCGAAGACTGAATGTACTTACAAGCGAGGGATTCTGGGATTATGTATATCTGGCACGACGAGGGTGTCGTGTATTTAAGGAGAGATGAATATAATACCCCGTATATGTATTGTGTGAAAGGATTAAGTGATTTGATTATTACTATCCATACCAACAAGGTGCACCTACGTTTCAGGCACACATCTTGAAAGAACTTCAAGGTTAAACACATTTGGCCGAAGGTAGGATCAAGATAGGTGACCTCCTCACAAGTTTTCCAGGGTACATGCAAGTGAGGAGGAGCACATTGGAAAGACCTATATTGGTATAGTGGAGCCAGTCAATCAAATCATAGGGCATTACATATTATCGGTTGGATTTTTGGTAGAGGAACAAGATCATTTTCATCCAAATCCAAAGGGGAAAGTGTAGGACTGTAGGGTGATTGGGGTAGTTAGTAGAGGTATCTTGGTTCAAAAGTGAAAAATATGCTCATAGAACACCACATCACATAAGTAGAAGGTTGTATGATTATTCAGGTCATATACCTTGTACCCTTTTGTTCTGCCTGGATATCCCAAAACTACATATGTTTGAGCTCGAGAATCAAACTTACTTAACTTAAGAACAATAGCATAGCAAAGGCATCTAAAGACTTTAAGATGTGAGTATGAAAAAGGAATCTCTAATATTTTGATCGTGTGATATTAATCAGATGTAGGACATTTATAACACATGAGCTCTAGAATTGAATTGGTAAGAATGCTTAAAATTGAATAGGTTTTGCAATATTAAGTATATACTAATATTTGCTCTCCACTCTACCATTTTGTTGTGGAGTCTAACCACACGAGATTCATGTATAATTGCTTTATATTGGAAGAAGGATTACATTTGAAATTCATTCCCTTGATTAGATATAATAATTTTATCTTCGGACTTAAATGTCTTTCTATCACTGTGCAAAAACTTTCAAGATTAGGAAGCACCTCTCACTTAGCCTTCATTATGTAAATCTAAGTAGCTCTTGAGTGATCATCAACCATAGTGAGAAAGTAGGTAAGAGCATCATAAGAAGGTCTTGAATTTGCACCCCATATATCCACATGAATCAAATCAAAATAAGCTTTTGCAATCTTTGCACTAGATAGAAATGGTAATCTCCTTTTTTTGTAAAATGATACAAATCACATGGCTCTTTTGCTACCATAGATATAGAATACCATATTTTCTTTAGTAATAAAAGTCTTGAGCTAGGAATATGACCTAATCTGTAGTGCCAGATTTAGATATAATCTCAGGTCACATTGGCTAAGAAGATTTGGTCGAAGGTATGTGGCTTGAGGAGGTACAACTATGTGACTTCTTAGTATTGCCAAACACCATCTGCGTGGTAAGGTCCTGCAAAGTACAACATACGGATGTGAAAGTTCGTGATATTTACTGATCGATAGCTAATTGACTCACAAATATCAGATTGAAAGCAAATTTGGAAACGCACAGAATATTAAAGAGAGTTAATTATGTGATGAATATGAAAACACTCATCTTTTGTGTGTGTTTTAGAGTCATTTTGTCTTTGTTTTTAGAATTATTGTTTGATATGCATGGTTATTATTATTCTTATATCATGCATTGTATGTTCTTGTGATGTCTTTTGATTCTCATTGTGTTTTCTTTGTTTTAGGAGAATATGGTGTGCTAAATGCAGGATGTGGATGCACCTTGGAGCGCCGAACGCAATTAGGCCTACCGGGGAGGAAGAACGTTTAACCATGAACCGTGGAGACTTGATGGAAATTGACCTCTTGCAACTCAAAGGGTGATAACTTTCTCATCTAACATCCAATCGAGGCGTGTGAGGTGGTTCTAGAAAGAAGGCATCTGGTGCTACAACTTTGCCTTTGACTGTCTTCCCAAATTCAAAGTCTAAGAGGGACAAAAGTCGACATCAAAGTTATGATCAAATTCTGGCGAACTTTCTTTCGGGTGGGCCGAATTAGAAAAGCTTGTTTGGGCCAGTTATGGGCTTCTTAGTCCAAATCCTTGGCAACCATCTTAAAGGAGAAATGAACATTGTTAGGTTGGTTTTAACTTATGCTAAGGGGACAAGGAGATATTAAAGAGGAACATCTTTGTATAATTGCCACTTTAGACACACTTTGCTTTTCACTTTTGTTTCCACCTTCTTTTGAATAATTGTGATTATCCTTTGAACTTCAAGAACAAGGAGAAAGAAGAGAATAAGCTTGGAGAAGATCATCTTGAGCTTTCTTCTATTCTTTCCTTGTTCATATGTTGTTTGCTTATTTCAATAAAGATGTTAAGTTTGTCAATTACTATGTATGAGCAGTTATTTTGTGGGTTTGATACCTTGTGGAAATTGATGTAGTCAATGGTATAGGGTGTTAAAATGATAAGGATTATGATCTTGTTGATAAGCTTAAAACTTAGTTTTGATTGATCACCTTAACTATGAATTTATTTAATATTAATTGCCGAGAGGGATTAAAGTTATTGGATCGATCAACTTGTTAACTAGTTGTCTCTTGATGAGAGATCTCATTAGATGATTAGTTGTCAATTGAGTGGTGATTATATCTAGTTGTTGATTGGATTATGAGGTTATTTAGTTGCGAAAGTACAATTAGCTTCACGATACCTAACCAATGATCAATTAAGTGTAATCTATGGTAATAGCGTAGATTTTTTACCTTAAGAATACTCAGATCTTAATATAGACTTAGCAAATTCTTTGAATCATTTGGTTATATTGGTTTTCATTGGTACCTAGCCCACCTTTGTTTAATTTGTGAAAATCATCATAATAAGTACTTGTGACATTTAGTATAATTGATTGTGTGTTTGATATCATTTTGTTAAGTACTAGTTTCATTTCAAGAAATTGTTTTAGAGTGTTTGAAATCTATCAATTATTCTCATCTAGTCCTAAACTAGTGATTAAGTCAAGTTTGCAGCCTAGAACTAAGTCCTTGTGGGACGACAATCCCTTACTTACTCTATATTACAAGAAAGGGTGAAAATCCTTCCTTTCAATTAGCACCATTGTCGGGATCTTGAGTAATAGATGCTTAATTTGGCTTACAAACTTAGATTAGGATATTTATTTTATTTTGATCATTTGGTACTTAATACCTTTGTTGCTTGTCTTGCAAGGTACTTGTTTGTCGCATGCCCTTAACTCGATCCACCAACAATTTCCCTATGGAGAAATCACCGAACTTTTCTTAGAAAGGAGGAAGTAGTTTGGATAACATGCCACTTGTTCTTGATAAAGGACCTCCTCTAGGTATGCCGCAACAAAGACCACCTCCTAGTTTTTAACCACATGCTTACTTGATTGATAGAATATGAGCAATAGAACAGAAGTTTGAGAAGATTGACAAGCTTATGCAAGAAGTTGGTGGAGTAGTTAGCCAACAAGGTCAAATTCTAAAGGCCATCAATCAGAAAGGATCAAGACAAAATAACTTGGAATAAATTCTCAAGGATTCAGCTACTGCTATGCACAATATGAAGATGCAACTTGGAGAAATAGCAAAAGCAAGTTCCCATAGATATTTCGGCTCTCTTTCAAGCTCAAAGGAAACAAACCTTTGAAAAAATGTGAATGCAATTTCCTTGAGGAGTGGCAAGGAAATCTCTTCTAAAAAGATCAATCAAGAAGACAAGGAAAATAATGAGGATGCTAACCAAGAAGCTCTCCAAGAAGAGAAGAATCCAAAAATGGAGTCAGAGAAATGTAAACAAATTGAGGTTGACGAAGAAGAAGTGTATGTGCCACCACTACCAAAAATTCCTCCTCTACCCTACCCTCAAAGGGTGAATAGGAAGAATGGGATGGACAACAAGTTTCTTCGGTTCATGGAGAAAATGAAGAATGTCCAAATCAGTGTCTCTTTTCTTGAGATACTAGACCAAGTCCCACACTATACCAAATTTTTAAAGGAGCTCATCACGAAAAAGAGAAAGTGGGATGATGAAGAGACAGTTGCCCTCACAGTAAAATGCATCTCTCTCATCTCAAAAGATCTCTCGACAAAGTTACAAGACCTAGGAAATTTCACCATTCTTTGCTTTATTGGTGATATTGAGTTTCCTAAGTGTTTATGCAATTTAGGGGCAAGCATTAACTTAATGACTTTGTCTATTTTTAGGAAACTTGGTTTGTGTAAGGTGAAAGCTACTTCTATGCTTCTCTAGCTGGTCGGCCAAACCATCAAGAAGTCATTTGGTATTTTTGAGGATGTCCTAGTGAAGATTAACAAATTTATCTTTCTGATGAATTTTGTGGTGCTAAATTTTGTAGAGGACAAGAGTTGTCTACTAAATTTTAGAAGATCCTTCCTCAACACGGCACATGCCTTGGTGGATATTCATGATGGAAGATTGGTCTTTTAAATAGGGGAGGAGAAAGTAGAGTTCAAAATGACAAAAATGATGCGTCATCCTCTAGATGAAGGCATATACATGAAGATTGATGTTTTGGAGGAGTGTGTCCGTGATTTTGGCAAAGGGATCCTATTAAGGATTCAAGATGTGCAGGATGATGCTCTTAACAGAGAAGAAGAGGAGAATTTAGAAGTGCTCGAGGATGAAACTAATAACAAGGTCCTCATGAGGGATATGAAACTCAATTTGAGTATTGCATTCCACCTTCTATTGTTAAGGCTCCTCTTTTAGAGTTGAAAGAGCTACCCTTATATTTTAGGTATGCATTCTTGCAAGAAGAAGGGAGACTCCTAATTATCATAACCAACAAGCTCTCCAAGGAAGAAGAGGATAAGAAGCTAAAGATTATGAACAAGCAAATTAAAGCCATGGCTTGGTAAATATCCAACATCAAATGGATTAGTTCTGAGATCGTAATGCATTATATCCACATGGAAGAAGGAGCAAAGCCAAATGTAGACTAGCAAAAGATTGAATCCCAACATGAAAGAAGTGATAAAAAAGGAGGCGATCAAGCTCCTAGAGGCTGGCATTTTTATCCCATATCGGATAGTGAGTGGGTAAGGCCGATCCATTGTATTCCAAAGAAGGGAGGCATGACTGTTGTGATTAACAAAGAGGGTGAGCTCATTTCCACAAGAATGGTGACTAGATGGCAAGTGTACATTGATTATCAGAAGTTGAATGATGCAACACGCAAGGATCATTTTCCTCTCCCATTCATCGATCGAATATTGGAGAGAATTTCTGGATGTTCTCATTATTGCTTCCTGGATGGATACTCCAGTTACAACCAAATTGCAATTTACCAAAGGGATTAAGAGAAGACATTATTCACTTGTCCTTTTGGTATTTTTGCATATTGACAGATGCCATTAGGACTTAGTTGTGCTCTGATGACATTCTAACAATGCATAGAGGCTATCTTCTAGGGAATGAATGAGAAGATTATGGAGATCTTCATGGACAATTTTTTAGTGTTTGAAGACTCATTTGATAATTGCTTGGCCAATTTGGATAAAGTGCTGGAGAGATGTGAAGAGAAGAACCTCGTTCTAAATTGAGAGAAGTGTTATTTCATGGTAGATGAGGGGATCTTTCATAGGCATAGGATTTCTAAGGCTGTCATAGAAGTTGATAGAGCAAAGACTGAAGCAATAGAGAAGATGGCTGTATCGACTATAGTTAAGGGAGTAAGAGACTTTCTTGGCCATGGTGGGTTCTATCAAAGATTTATCAAGAATTTCTCTCTTATCTCAAAGCCACTTACCAATTTGCTAGTTAGGTACCTTTCAACTTTGATGAGCCATGTCTTCAAGCATTTGATTCTCTAAAGAAAGCTCTTATCACAGCTTTGGTTATCTCTTCTCTGGATTGGAAGCTAGCATTTGAGTTAATGTGTGATGCAAGCGATATTGCATTGGGATGTGTGCTTGGTCAAAAGAAAGATAGAAAGCTTTATATAATCTATTATGCAAGTAGAGTGTTGGCGAGCCCCCAACTTAATTACACAACAATCAAGAAGGAGTTGTTGGCAATCTTCTATGCTTGTGACAAATTTCGTCCATATTTGCTTGGGTCAAAGGTGATCATCTACACGGACCATGCTACTTTAAAGTATTTATTCGCTAAACAAGATGCTAAGCCTCGACTTATGCGATAGATTTTGCTGTTACAAGAATTTAACTTGTCCATCAAGGATAAGAAAGGCTCAAAGAATGTTGTAGCAGATTATCTCTCTTGGCTCGAGAAAAGTGATGGAATGGTGATGTATGGGAAAATTCAAGAAGAGTTTCCTGATAAAGCTTTGATGTCCGTGAACAACTTGGAGACTCCTTGGTTTGCGGATATTGCCAATTTCCTGGTTGGAGGAATTCTGCCAAATGATTTAAGCTATCCCTAATGGAAGAAACGTCAACAAAATGCTCAACTCTACATTTGGGATGATCCTTATCTATTCAAAAGTATAGTGATGGGGTGCTTCGACGATGCATTGCAGATGATAAAGTTGTAAACGTCCTAGCACAATATCATAATACTCCATAATCTGGTCACTATAGAGCGAGAAGTACTGCATTGTAAGTCTTTGAATGTGGGTTTTATTGGCATAATATTTTTAAGGATGCTCGGATATTTGTTCCTCAGTATGATCAATGTCAAAGAACTAGGAAAATCTCAAATAAGGATGAGATGCCACAGTCTGGAATTCTTGAAGTGGAGCACTTTGATATTTGGGGATTGGATTTTATGGGACCATTCCCAACCTCTTATGGAAACAAGTACATCTTGGTGGGTATGGACTATATTTCTAAGTGGGTGGAAGCTTCAGCCTCACCGACAAATGATGCTAAGGTGGTAATCTGCTTTATCAAGCAGCTCTTCTCAAGGTTTGGAGTACCGAGGGCTATCATCAGCGATGGTAGTTTGCATTTTTGCTACAGACCATTTGCGATCTTATTGAAAAGTTATGGGGTAACTCACAAGGTTGCTACTTGATGACTCTTCCTTTTCACAGGCTTGTTTCGCTAATGCTTCCATTAAAAGTGCTATTTCAAATCTACTTAAAATTGGATGATTAGTCGTTTGTTCAGACTTCTTGGCGTGCACCAACTAAAGGTGGCGTGCGCCAACTTTTCACTAACTTAAACTCTGGCGCGCCAACTGCACTAGGCACGAGCCAAAAGCTCTCGAACAAAGAGACCTGACATGTGTCAACTATGATTGGCGTACACCAAGTTATCAGCAGAATTGCAGTAGATTACAACAATGAGTAAGTACGGGTTTGTCGATCCGCAGAGACTGTATTTTTAGCCTACTCTAAGGTTTACTTACTTAACTAGGATCAGATTATGAAGTTTTGTTGTTGAACACTCGTGATCTAAACTCTAAAGCACAAATATAAAGATAACACGAACTAACACTTAGATAGATTTGGTTATAAAAAATTTATCAATAACTAAAAAACTAAAAGTGAGCTAAGTACCTTAAAAGTCAATGTAACTAAGTGATTTAGGGGGTATACGAAGCATGTGACATGGTACGAGTGTTTCAAAGGCAATCAATTTACACTTTTGTGCTAGAAAGATCTAAATTGATTATTAACTTAGAAGGTTAGATATGTTCTTTTGACCCCACCAACCAACTAAACTTAGTTAAAAACCAACTATGCATATCACTCAAAGCACAATCAGTAACTAAGGAAGATTTCTCTTCTTTCAAAGCAACAAATCATCAAACTAACATTTCCATCAAACCTATCTCCTTTCGGTCTCAAGATTTGACTAAGTACAACAACTTGGTGATCAAACAAGTCAAAGCATAGCAATAAGCTCGTCAATAAGAACATGTTCCTACATATATTAACCCCTCTAAACTGTGGCTACATACAAGGCAATAAGGCACAAAACTCACAACAAACTACTCAAACATACTTATATAAACAACATGCATCTTTATTTACATATGGAAAAAGCAAAGGTAAGAAAGCTTAGCAAAGTTCTTCAAGCTTTCTTGCCTTCACTAGCTCGTCTAAGAGAGAGAGAGAGAGAGATGTTTTGTCACCTTTACACTTCTCTTTCTAACTTTCTTTCTTACACTTAGCAAAATATCTAATAAACTAAGCTAGAAAGTCAAATAGTTAACAAAATATCTAAGCTAACTTATCTTAAGACAAATATCTAACTAAAATATCTATGAAGTCAGCTAACATGTCCCCCTTTCCTTTACAAAAGCCATAAGCTGACTTAGGAAGTTTTGCCATTTGTTTGTCCAACACTCAGATTCTTTTATTTTTGTCAGACTGGTCTGGCTTGTGCCAGCTTCACTTAGCATGTGCCAGGTCTTTGCAATTTTCATCTTCGAGTGCATCTGGTCATCTGAGTAAATTGTCGTCTGAGTAACGGCTACTTGGCATGAGCCATGTAAGCTTAGCGTGCGCCAGATGACCATGCATTGCATTCCTTGGCTTCTCTTCCCTCTCATCCTTGGCTTCGCATGTTCGCTCGATCCTCCTCCACTTTTCCTCGAATAGGCTCCTAGAAACAATCAAACTCAATGAAAAATGATAAACTCAACATAAACACACAATGAACGAAAATTAACACTATGAAAAATAAAATGCAACTAAATCAACCTAAAATACTAAGAATAACCTACTAAAAGGACACGAATAATGAGTGTTTTTGACACTCATCACTACTCTTTATCACCCTCAAACAAGTGGTCAAGTTAGACTCTTAAATTAGCAGCTCAAGAAGATCCTCGAGAAAATAGTTGGAAGAGCAAGGAAAGATTAAGCTAACAAGCTTGATGATGCATTGTAGGTGTATCGAATGGCATTCAGAATACCTATCAGGATGTTGCCTTATAAGCTTGTTTATGGCAAGGTGTGCTACCTTTCGGTTGAGCTTGAACACCATGCATTCTGGTCTATTAAGACCCTCAACTACGACTACAAAAAGGCTGGTGAACAATGGGTGCTCCAACTAGAAGAGTTGGATGAAATTTGAAACATGGCATTTAAAAGCTCATGACTCTACAAGGAAGTTCAAAGAAGAGACATGATGCACACATTGTGAAGAAAGAGTTCAAGGAAGGTCAACAAGTTCTTCTTTATAATTTTTGGTTGAGACTTTTCATGAGAAAACTCAAGTCAAAGTGGAGCGGCCCATTCAAAATTGTGAAGGTTTTCCTATTCTGAGCACTCGCATTAGAAGGAAGAGATGGAGAAAGTGTTTATGTTGAATGGCCAAAGGTACAAGATCTACCTTGGTGGCAATGTTGAGCAGAGTTTGGAGGTTCAATCCATTACTCCTCGCACCTATGAATGAAAGAAGGGCAGTTAGTCAAGCTAACGATTTAAAATTAGCATGTTTGGTGTTTTTATTTTTTGTTGTTGTTTGTTGTTGTTTGTTATTTAGTCGAATTGTAAGTTTTTCGTATTTCACTTTTGATGTTGTTGATTTTGAGTGTTTCTAAAATAGATGGCGTACGCCAAGTGAGGATGGTGTATGCCATGAAGGCAAGATGGCAGACTCCAAGTAGCTGGCGCACTCTAGAAATCAACTAGAGAGTTTTTTGCCGTGAAAGATGTCATACACCATGTATGGATGGCGTATGCCATGAAGACCAAGATGGTGGACTCCATGAGGCTAGCATTCGCGTGAAATCAGGCAGGAAATTTTTCATGTGAGAACATGGCATATATTGAGCATGGGTGGCATATACTAGGAAGGAAGATATGGCGGACTTCATTAGGCTAGGGTACGCCAAAGATCAGGCAAAAAGTTTTTCATATGGAAACATGGCGTATGCCATTATAGAACGATATACATCTGATAGGTACGAATGGTGCATGCCTAGTCTGGCTAGCATACGCTAGACAGGTAAAAATGGCAGATGCTAAGTCAATGGCGTATGCCAAAAAATAGGTAGCCACTTTTTAAAACCCCCAAAAATCCCTTCCCTCCTCACTTAAACAAAACAAAAACACCCAATTCCCCTCTCAAGACCCCTCCTCCTTCCCAAACACCCCATTCATCACCTTAATTCCTCCTCCACCACAACGATCTTCCCACTCTCTCGGGCAAGCCTCCACCACCGATTTGCCACTACCAAGGGTACATTAAGTTTATTGTAGGTTCATTACTTATCATAATGGCAGAAGAAGCAACCTTAAGCCAAGAACGATGAAAGTCACCTACCAAGCAGCAACGCAACTCTCCTACACCTTCATCGTCATCATCAAGCCCACACCACTCTCCACTAAATTCACCACCAATGTCCAACCCATGCAACATCACCGATCAATATAATGCTCCCTTCGCAATCTATTATGATTGGGAGGGAGAGAGGTACTCTCGATTCTCGAACTTGGAAACTATAAGTCATTTCAAGATTGATTGGAATCATATGCACAAGCTAGGTTTAGACGAGAAATTGAGAACTGCATTAAAATACTTTGGTTGGGAATTCTTTACAGATAATGAAAGGCCTGCTTATTCTGAATTATCTTGTTAGTTCTATTCAACATTGAAAGTAGCAGATAATCATAGTTTCTTTATGACACGTTTATTTGATACTAAATTCCAAGTGCATGAGGCAACATTCAATAGAATTTTTAAGCTATGTCGGGGTGGTGGTCTATTAGACTTTAAACCTTTCGATCTTGCTCACCGTGAATGGCTAGAAATTTCTAGTTTCGATAGGTATAATTCTGGTAAAGTGCTTAATCAACTCATTAAGGAACCAGATCTTGCCATTTTGCATCACTTTATGAGCCTAACTTTTAGTGGACAATGGGAGGAGAGTAAAGTGTTTCGTCCTCAATTATATTCTATTCATTGCTTGCATTATGACAAACTATTCAGTACATGGGCCATGGTTTTAGAGGTCTTTATTCACATTGTGGATAAAAAACCTACCCGGTTATATCTTGGTCGCATTATTACCCGCCTTGTAAGCCACTTCTTCTATGAGAAATAATGTAGCTTTTGAAGGAGAACTGGTCCTCCCAGTGATAATTGACATCCAGAAGCTCCACTATAGCAAGCTCATTGACAAGATCAAGCGTGACAGAGAAGGGATTGTGACTTACAAGGAATGGGCAAAATGCAAGCCTGTCCAGGATCGTCTCAAATCCCAATCCTTAGTATAACTTCTCGAACATCAGGTACAAGAAAATGATCTTCATAAATGACTTAATTCTATGCACTTTTGATTGTAAGGATTAGAAGAGGTAGTTGCTATTAACGTGGCCAATTGGGATAGACAACATAAGTTTAATGCTCGTATGAAGGCAGTGCAACAAGAGCGTCTTGCATAATAGCAGGCCTACGAAGAATAGATGAGAGCATGGGCTACAAGCTTCGGCACAAACTTCATACCTCCTCCTCTTCCTCCTCAACAAGATTGACTAGGGAGCACTCCTTACCTTTTTTCTTTTATTTCCTATTTTTGATGTCATGATGTCTTGTAAATGTGATTTTGTTATCTTGTTTGTGTGATTGTTCTTATTTTTGATGTGATTTTTTCTTTGTTGTCATTATTTTGCTTGTCATGTCTATTTAGTTTATACACTTTGAGGACAATATGTCTTTCAAGTCTGGGGAGGGTTCTATTTAGGAATCTGTTTGGTGTTTAGGTTTTGGTGTTTATGTTAGAATAGCTTGTATTGTTTAGGTTGTGTGTGCAATGGTTTGGCATGAAATGTTCAAAATTTGACCCCTCTAAAAAACTTTTAAACTTGTTTTAGAAGATTGCCAAATTCTTAGTTAGGGATTGAACTTGAGCGCAATGATTAGGAACTTGTAGAAATCTCACACTCGGTTATTTACTAGTGATCTCACTATGAAGACTAGACTAGAGGGTTGATAAGTGAACTTTGTGAGGAAATTTGAGCTGAAAGAGAAGACACTAGTCTTCAATTATTCATGAGGGGCATTCGTGAGTCTGGTTGATTGAGGTATCCTACTAGCACTTGTTATTGTCTCAGTTTTGTAGGCATTAATGAAATGATGGGGCAATTTCCTTGACATTGAACCTTGTACTTTAGAGCAAAAAATCCCTTGTATCCTTTGTTTTGACCATTTGAGCTTAACCTTTCTTTGATCATACTAGCTTAACCAACTCTAGTCTTTTATCTATCATCTACCTTACCTTTGACTATCGAATCCTTGGACATGTTGGGGATGATGTGTATCAGGTTTCATTGGTAGGTTAGTATTAATATGGTTTAAACTATTGGGGATTGGATAGTCGAGTGGCTAAACTACAAAGTCTAGTTTTGCATAGTTCAGTTTGTGCTTTCTTTTATTGAAAATTTCTTATAAAGAGAAAAAGAAAAGAAAAAGGAAAAAGAAGAAAAATAAAAAAAGAAGAATAGAGAAAAAAAGAGAAAAGCATGAGAAAAAGTAAAAAAAAAGAGTGAAGTAAAGTAGGCAAAATTAGTGCTTCACAGTAATTAGGACATGGGTGAAATTGGGATTTGTTTGAGTGAATTATCTTTGGTGAAAATTTTTAGAATAGATGAGTGACTACTTTGTTTTTCAAACATGTATTCGAATTTAGTAGTTTAGCTACTATCTGACATATTATCTCCCATTTACCTTAGCCCAATTACTTCCCTATGTCAAGTCCCCCCGATCATTAGCAATTATGTGACCTTGAGATATAACCAAGTAGGATGTATGAAGTATTGAAAGACATCGGCCATGTATGCAAGAGATAGGAAGTTGACCACTTACAAATTGAGTGAGAAATTTTTTCAAATTCTCAAGAGTTCAACCTTCTAGTGTCTTTTACATAGTATTAACATTTGTCTAAACAATTGAGTGGGAGATGTCTATGGTTTTTATTCTTGATGCTTTGGTTGATGAGCTAGCTAAGAGTGGGGAGATCTTGTGATTTGACCTAGAGATTTTGAGGGGAGTTAAGTTGAGAATTTGTCACGCCAAGTCTTTTACTTGTTTGATTGTTTTCTTGTCATTGTATGATCTTTTGTGTGGTATTTTCTTTTGTGTGTACGCTTAAGCATTGCTAGAGGACAAGCAATGATACAAGTGTGAGGGTGTGATGAGTGTGAAAACACTCATCTTTTGTGTGTGTTTTTAGAGTCATTTTGTCTTTGTTTTTAGTATTATTGTATGATATGCATGATTATTGTTCTTATATCGTGCATTTTTTGTTCTTGTGATGTTTTTTGATTCTTATTGTATTTTCTTGGTTTTATGAGGTTATGGTGCACTAAATGGAGGATGTAGATGTGCCTTAGAGCACCAAATGCAATTAGGCCTGCCGGGGAGGAAGGACGCTTAACCATGAATAGCAGAGACTTGACGGAGATTGACCTCTTGTGACTCAAAGGGTGATAACTTTGTCATCTAATATCCAATCGAGGAGTGTGAGGTGGCTCTGGAAAGAAGACATCCAGTGCTATAACTTTGTCTTTAACAGTCTTCCCCAAATTCGAAGTCTAAGAGGAACAAAAGTTGACATCAAAGTTATGATCAAATTCAGGTGAACTTTCCTCCGAGTAGGCCAAATTAGACTAGCTTGTTTGGGCCCATTATGGGCTTCTTAGCCCAAATCCGTGGCAGCCATCTTGGAGGAGAAATGAACATTGTTAGGTTGGTTTAAACTTATGCTAAGGGGACAAGGATATATTAAAGGGGAACATCTTTGTATAATTGCCACTTTAGACACACTTTGCTTTCACTTTTGTTTCCACCTTCTTTTGAATAATTGTGCTCATCCTTTGAACTTGAAGAACAAGGAGGAAGAAGAGAAGAAGCTTGGAGAAAATCAATTTGAACTTTCTCCTACTCATTTCTTATTCATGTATTGTTTGCTTATTTCAATAAAGATGTTAAGTTTGTCAATTGCTATGTGTCAGTAGTTGTTTTGTGGGTTTGGTACCTTGTGGAAATCGATGTAGCCAATGGTTTAGGGGGTTAAAATGATAAGGATTATGATCTAGTTGATGAGCTTAAAGCTTAGTTTTGATTGATCACCTGAACTATGAATTTGTTTAATGTTGATCCCCGAGAGTGATTAAGGTTAATGGATTGATCAACTAGTTAACTAGTTGTCTCTTGATTAGAGATCTCATTAGATGATTAGTTGTCCTTTGAGTGGTGATTATAATTGGTCGTTGATTGGATTATGAGGTTATTTAGCTATGAGAGTATAATTAGCTTCACGATGCCTAACAAATGATCGATTAAGTGTAGTCTATGGCAAGAGCATAGATTATTTACCTTAGGAACGTTTAGATCATAACATGAACTTAGGAAATCCCTTGAATCATTTGGTTATATTGGTTTTCATTGGTTCCTAGCCCACCTTTGTTTAATTTGTGAAAATCATCATAATAAGTAGTTGCAACATTTGGTATAATTGATTGTGTGTTTGATATAATTTTGTTAAATACTAATTTCATTTCAAGAAATTGTGTTAGAGTGTTTGAAATCCATCAGTCATTCTCATCTAGTCCTAAACTAGTGGTTAAGTCGATTTTGTGACTTAGAACTAAGTCCTTGTGGGACGACAATCTCTTACTTACTCTATATTGCGAGAGAGAGTAAAAATCCTTCCTTTAATTATGCAAAAAAGAAAATAGCCCCTTTACATTTTGCTCATACTTTAGAACTATTTGACAAAGTTTTATAGACAGTTTCCACTAATTTGGTCTAGGAAAACTACTTTAGAGAGCAAGTTACATGTATGAAGCTCTTGAATATATTATCTGTAATAATGAATCAAATTCTACCTACTATGACTATTGCAAGTTGTAGATGGAAAATATACCTGCTGAGTTGATCTTACCATTAGACGATTGGGTAAGAGATTAGCTTGCGTAGATACTGAATTCTCTATAATAGATCCTTGTGCAAAGGTCTTCTTCATCATGGACATCAGCTTATTTATATATTTATATGTGAAAGCAAAAATACTTTTAGCAATGGCAATCAGACCATTACTTACTATAACCATGATCTGATCAAATCTGGGTCATGACTTCCATGTAGTTGGAAAGTCATAGAGTTTGAAACATTTTTTGATTGTGTGCCTTTCCCTACTATAGTGTGTACAATAAGGCTTCTTATATCTAAAACTTTTAGCAGCAAGAGGAGTAACAAGAGCCATGGATGAATCTTGGTTAACTCGAGAAGAAAAAATTGTAGGTGCTACATTTACTTTTGCAGGAGGTTCACTATCTATCTCTTATCAATCTCTCATGTTGAGTTACTAGATATATAACATGGGTTATGGTAGGTAGTGGATCTAACATCAAGATCTGAGTTCTAAAATTAGAAAATTATCATTTAAACTATTTAGAACTCTCACGACATGGTCTTATTCTAATTGCTGAGCTATCCTAATTATTACTGGATAAGTGATGTGTGCATTAGCTGCACATTGACAGGTTGTGATAGATCTAAACTAAATAAGCTCATCCAAATGTGACTTGTATTGTCAGAAGTACTCAATGATAAAGAGTATATCTGGGTAGTAATTGGAAACCTCCATCTTTATATTGGCTATTTTTACAAAATATCTTTTCCTAAAATGCTCCCAAAGGTGATCCCATATTTTAGCAGCTAAATGAAACTAGAGAAAACTCTCTCCCAACTCTTGATAAATTGAATGCATCAACCATTAGATGACCAAATATTGTACCTCTTCCATGAAGGAAACACTTCAGAAGGCACAAAGATGGTTTTGTCAACAAAACCTTCTTGTTCTTGAATTCAAGAGATTGGTACATTGCTCAAACCCAAGAATGATAGTTCTTCTCATTAAGAAAAGGTAAGACAAATACTTTAGTTAGACTTTCTCTAGGGTGTACGTAAAAAGAATTTGTAAATTCTCGAGATGGAACTCGTTGAGCAGAATCTGCAAGTATATTGGTTATTACAACAGTAGGAACATCTGTAGTCATGGTGTTTAGAGAAGATGGAGTTTATGGGTGAGTGTTTTAGGAGTTTGGGTGCGGAAGTAAAAATATTATTAACTCTCACATCATATTAAAATTTTGGCGACAGAACAAATTTTGTGGATTTAGAAGGACTAGAAGAAAAATTCATAATAAATATGGTAAGCAATGTGAAAAATTGGAGAAATGCCCTATTCACAGCTTACCAATTAAGGGTGTATACTTGTCTATTTATTCACAAAAGGAAAGATTTTATCATTATGCTAGTTGTACACATGTCAAAAGAAGAGAGCATAATATCCAAGCTGCCACATCTCAGTTAGAGTCGATGCCAATAATTGCAGAGATGATTACAAGTGATAATAGTAATGACTGATGTCACAAATTTTTAGGGTTGACTAAGTACCTAGTTGAGTCATCTTTCCATGAGTGTGTGTCGTGCACTGGCTTCTTGTAGCCTTTAATATTAGTCCAATCTAATATTTGAGCAGTGAATCACAAATGTTTTACTAAAATTAAGCAAAAAACCTATAAATTAATTTGCAACTACAATAGATTCAAAATACACTTTTATTATACCGAAAAATAAAAATGGGAGATTTGATGACCAAATTAACAAACTCGATTATTAAATAAAGAACACGGTACCATTACCAACTCCATATGTAAATAACACTCAAGAGATTAATATGTACTTAATTCTCAAAAAAAGAAAGATTAATATTTACCCTTTATTGATAGGTAGTTACATGTATAGAGCTTGCCATAAATATTCACCTCATAACTAGTTCACTAGCAACTAGTTGTTGTCCTTAGAAGTTTTCCATCAAGTGTTAATTTATGATGGCTCTCCTACCTTTCATCTATCTAGTATTCAAGGTCCATAGGTGCGAACCCGTGCTCGTAGCCCCATCCAAGCCCACCTTACGCGAGTTCAAACACCTATCTGATATTAACGACCAAGCAGCCCTATATTGCCACATTTCCAACATCTTGGTTTAGGCTTACAGCCCATCCATGGAAGGGAAAAGACCCTACAAAGATGATAAAGGTAGCACCTTGAGAAACCCTTGTGCTTTACTACCTATTTGTTGGTCGGCTCAAAGAATGTCCGAACAAGAAACTTGTAGTGGAGTGTACGGTGAGGGTGTCATTTTCATCGATGCCAATGCAGATGTTACTCTTAAATAATTTGAGGTGCATTCGGTCCTCGAACTACACCATTCAAGCGAGGTTTCTCTAATAACAAATATAATACTATGTGATTTAACTGACTAGTTTCACAAATTAACACAGATCTTTCTAATGTATTTTGTCTTTACTCGTATTCACCATTAAAAAGTTCCTATGAGGTCACCAATCATAAACCTAATTTTGGCCAAATGCGTAGAACCTTGGAATTTTTTCAAGATGTGTGAAAAAAAAACGTGCATCTTATTTGTATAGATAATATTAATCAAATTATTTATGCATTTTAAACAATCCATATACAAAGTATCACAATAACTTAGTTGCGCAAATATTATGTATGATACTCAAGTTCTTAATGGTCTAAGTATTTCATCAACAGTTCTCATTCTTATCAAGATGTAAAAAATAAATACACAAGTATACTAAGAAAAGTGAATATATATCATACAAGAATTCAATTCTACTGAATTCATGTTTCCTCTTCTCAAAAATTTATATCTTACGCAAATCTAAATTAGTTACTAGAACAAAATTCTACTCCGTTTTAAAACCAGTCTTGTTGTGATTGTCGTGTGTGTTTTCACCGTCGCGAGGATTCTAGGGGTGAACAACTCACCTGAACCAAACCAAAGAAAAATAATTCGATTAAAAAGATGAAACTATGGTAGCCGGTCCTAACCAGATCGTCGCCGAATTTGAATGAGATCCGAACTAAAAATTTGGTTCGGTTCCAGTTCAAAATGGAAAACCAAAAAATAATGAATTCCTTACACTAGGATGTATCATGCACACGAAATGACAAAGAAAGGCGATAAGAATATAATGTTGTCTCCCGTAATTAAAGAGCTCAGGGAAGATCACAACATAAATAGTAGTAGTTAAGAGTTTGATGCCACCGTGACAAGAAGAAATTAATTATTTTTTTGTGTCACCTTCGGAGGATAAATTACAATTTTTTTAGTAAGTAGATTGATTCATTAAGAACCTCCAAGGAATACAAAACAACGATCCAGGGCCTGGCAACACAAGCCAACATCAAAAGGCCAGAACAGGGGGCCAAAAATGGGGACTCATCTCAAAACTTCAAGCACAAAACTAAATTGTTGGACAATTTTACCATCATAATTATTCATGAACTTGATAAAGAAAAATATTAGAGAGAAAATTGCCTCTAAGTCAGAATCCAAGCTAGAAATGACGCGTGTGTCTATCGCCCGTTTGCAGACCCGCAATTGGAACCTTATTGTCCCCAAAAGTACGTGCGATTGGATTAGCTCCTGTGACGGATGAGCCTCGTGAGCTGTCATGAATTACAATTCCTCTTTCCTCACAAACTAGAGCCCAAAGGATCGCTCAAATAGACGAACCAAACCCTCTTTCGATGAAAATTACTTTTTCAAGCTGGCATGTACCGACCCAAAATAAATTTCTTGTCTATTCATAACCGAAATTATGAAACATTCTGGAACATTTTTGCGTTTTGTAGTTTTTTCTTTACCCTAGTGACTCAATTCAGAAGCTAACTTTTTTTTTTGGAAATTCAGAG
Organism: Hypericum perforatum; assembly: GCA_012979155.1. Lineage (NCBI taxonomy): Eukaryota > Viridiplantae > Streptophyta > Magnoliopsida > Malpighiales > Hypericaceae > Hypericum > Hypericum perforatum. The sequence goes on from SOPF01032450.1 coordinate 30,487, forward strand.
GCTATTAGGCTAACAAGCTCAAGCTTCGGACAAAGCCCAACAACGCAAGATCTCGGCATGATTAATTTTACACACACTGGCGCGGCCACAACCATGGTCAATCCCAACAATCACTTCATATTGATTTTTTCTTAAAAAAATGGCACAGCCCAATAATAAATTGGTCGCTGTGTAAGTACCGACAAAAGCATTAGGCCATGCAATGTTATCATCCAAAAAACGTCGGGCGAACACCGTTTCCCTGCAAAAGTCCAACTTCTTGTGATTCCTTCAACTTTGCATTTATTAGCCGTGGCCGATGTTAATTGGAAATGTTGGTAGAAACATTGCGAAGTAAATACCACATAGAAATGGAGAACAAATGCCAAATACTGGACAAATTAATAATATGACAATCATGGCGTTAACTTTTGAAAAGAGAAATGGAGTTGATTAAATTAAGAATAAGGTAGGAGCAGATATTTATTAGAGAATAATGTCACATTTTAGAAAGTCTTACACATGAAAGATAAATTTAGTGATTGAACACCGATGATAATACCACCCAGCTTCATAAATATTTTTATGCTTATTAATTAGCCATTAAATAAGAGACTTTACATCCAGTCATAAATATTTTATGTTTATTAATTCATAACTATTTGTTATTAATTTTTTCCTAAGAAGATTTAATATAAAAAATTAATTGTCAACCTCCACCCTACAAGGTGCATCTCATAATTTGATAGTTCATGTTCTATCTTTTGTGGATCCAATAAGCAACCTAAAAAAGAGTGAATTAGATTTTAATATAATTTGTAACTTTCTTTGATATTTAGTCAATTAGTGGTAATAAAAATGAGAAGAGTGAAAGAGTTGACGTTAGACATATAGTGATTCGACTTTTTTTCACTTGAGCCTATGTCTACTCTCCAGTCGTGCACATGCTTTATTTTAAACCAAAAAAAATGTAAAATATAAAACAAGTTTTTCCATATTCACTTGTTTATCTACAAGTGTTTACACGAGCACTTACAAACTGTAATCACTAGTTTTATTGGCCTTGACTAGATACCATTTTATTTTAATGAGGATTAGTAACCACACACTAATTTTAATGAAAAAGGTTAATCACCAAGCTAGTTTTACAAGTTCTCTAGGAATTTTTTGAGCTTCTCATTGTTCGTACAAATATACTTCTCCTAAACCTCACACAGAAGTTGAGTACGTACTAAAACAAACATATTCTACAATACTCTCCTTTATCTTCACTACTTCATGATTTTAATTTTTCATACTTATAAGTAACAATTTAGTCCACGCTACATATTTTATATGAATCTTGATCACGTTTTCTCTAGGTAGTCAAACTTTGTGTCTTTGACTTAATTTTCTTTTATAAGATTTTTTTTGTTGTAGCCCTTGGAAGTTTCTTAAGAAGCAAGTTTTCAAGTACTCCCTTTTAAGTCATAAGTAGTTGTTCTTTTTTGACCTTGAAGCAAGTTATCAAACTTTCTCTCCAAGTTATAAGTAGCCGCAGAAAAAAAAAAAGCTTACTTAGCTGGCAAAAACTAACACCTTTTCATCCTAACCTTAACTTGAGTTGACTTTAACTTATGACCAAATTGATCCTTGAAATAGTTATAACAGAAAAAAGTCAAATAAGTACATAAAACTTCTTTTGTATAAATTTATATTTGGACCAAGAAAGGTTCATTTTCAAATAAGATGTACCATCCTGTGGGCAACTTAAAGATTATTATAAAATTCTTCCCAATATTTAAATACTTTTATTCTATAGAAGAGTGCTTTAACTACCAAAAAATCAAGCATTAGTAAGGTGCTTATACGATAGATAAAAGGCTAAACCATCTTGATATGACAAGATTTAAATTTGAACTTGCCTTGAGATAAGTATCTCAATCTTTTAGTCAAACTTTGATCAAATTAAATAAGTAAAGACTTAATTTAGACTTAAGAAAATTCTCACACACTTAGTTCACAAGAAAGTCTTAGTTGATTCTAAATTTCACACAGAAATTACATATCAAATAAAAGATAGTGTATGACCTTATGTAAGAATAAACTTAATCATAGAAAAATTCATTTATAACTTTTTTTTCGCATAGGTTACTCATATATAACCAAATTTTTATATGCACTTAATAAAACTCTTAAGTCATTTACACCTTCTCATGATTCTCTATAATAACAACTATTAATAAATCCACTGAAAACCCTATAATAATTTTCCCGTTCATGTATCTTGATTTTTAACCATAATCGAATAAAAATTTCACATTAAACTAATTCGTGATAAAGAGGATTACATTTTGTATTCGGGTATTGCACCATCTAATATGTTGGGACTTCGAATAGAAAAAAAAAAAGCCAAAAAGGTAAATAGACTAGAGCCAAGTCTCATCTTCAAATCATGTCCATATATTACTAGGTGCACATATAAATCGATTTAAGAATAAATAGTAAAGGCCACATCAGTAATTTGTGAATTGAGGATAATTTGTCCTAGATTATTTAGGCTAATACTAGTTGGTCAATATCACTTTGTAGATACATTGTGTTATTCATCCATCGTGAATTGCGCAAAACCCTCTTAATTCTGTAACAAACTATTGTCATATTTATTTTTAAAAGGTAATATTATATTACTCTAACTAAAAGAGTTTAACCATTTGAGTTAGAAGTAAAAATAATACAACTTGTCAAACCAAAAACGTAGAGTCTAAAATTTGTTCCTAGTTCAACGATCTAAGGTATCTCACACATAGACTATTATAATATTTACTCGCAACAATTAAGAGGTTATTGTTTCTTTGCAAGTTTAATATTTTACTGACCGGTTAACCCATTAATACATACATGTTTATCAATATAGTTCTTTTCTTGGTGTAATTTTATTTCAAGACAACTAACTTAGTGATGGAAATCGATAGTTTTTATGTGCGAAAGCGAAAAAATTATATTGAAGACAACTAACTTAGTGATGGATATTAAATTGAACGAAAGCGAAAAAATAGTGAAATCATAATCTAATCAAACCCGAAAAATTAATGGCAACTCAAGTTTGAAACTCTACTTCTTACACTATAAATACACGTTCCACCATGGTACAGTACACCACCTCAAAACACAACTCCACTAAGCGTAGTAAGCCATTCTTAACATTAAGGCAATGGCTCTACCACAAACGAGCGTAGTTTTCAAGGTCTACCGGCGTGAACCCGAGCTGGTAGCCCCATCTAAGCCAACCCCACACGATTTCAAACCCTTATCCGATATCGACGACCAAGAGGGCCTCCGGCAGCAAACCCCTGTGATCCAATTCTATTCCCACGATCCAGCCATGGTAGGGAAAGACCAGTTAGGGTGATCAAGGAAGCACTCAGGGAGACTTTGGTCTTTTACTATCCTTTTTCCGGTCGGCTCAGGGAAGGGCCGAATAAGAAGCTGACTGTGGAGTGCACCGGCGAGGGTGTCATGTTCATCGAGGCCGATGCCGACGTTACGCTTGAGGAATTCGGCGACGCTCTTCAGCCTCCATTCCCTTGCTTGGAGGAGTTGCTCTTTGATGTCCCTAGCTCATCTGGCATTCTCAACTGCCCTTTGTTGCTTGTTCAGGTAATAATTTTATTTCAAGTTTAATTCCAAGGTCGCAAATATATTTTTTATGGCAAATCACATTTTTTTAAGTTAAATTGTTTATACCATGCACATAATAGTGTTTTAACCCTGACCTCTTTAATAATTACTGAACCTTGTACCGAAGGAGTACAAAGCCTTTGGCTTGGCAAATCATCATTTGCCAATATAGTTATTATAAAAAGGACACAATTACTCACAATCTACTTAAAATTGAGGCTTGTATACTTTTTAACGAGACAATTTACCTGTTTAAACTAATCTCCATCGCGGTGCCATCTCAACTTATTTGCATATGTACTTTAAGAAAAATTTAGAAATTAGCATAAACTTTCTTCGCCAAATTCTCCTCCATCGCACGAGAATGACTATGTCTTAGAAAATCTTTGAGCTAACTTATTTTATAAGTTCTTCTGACTATGATATCTATTGTAGAAATATAGGTAACACGTCTGAGATGTGGCGGCTTCATCTTTGCCCTCCGTCTCAACCACACTATGAGCGACGCCCTTGGCTTGATACAACTTATGTTGGCAATTGGCGAAATCGTGCGTGGTGCAAGAGAACCCTCCATCTTGCCTGTGTGGAAGAGAGACTTACTCAACGCGCGGGATCCCCCGAGCCCGACATGCATCCACTGGGAGTACGAAGAGGTCGAGGACACTAAAGGAACAATCATCTCATTCGCCAACATGAACCACCGATCATTCTTTTTTGGCCCCTCTGAGATTTCCGCTCTACGCAACTACGTGCCTCCACGTCTCAAACATTGCACCACGTTCGAATTTCTTACGGCGTGCCTCTGGAAATGTCATACGATCCAGCCAGACTCCAGCGAGAAAATGCGCTTAGGGTGTGCAGTGAATGCAAGGACCAAGTTCAACTCTCCGTTGCCTAAAGGTTACTATGGTAATGGATTCGCGATGCCATTCGCTGTTACCACTGCAGGTGAGCTTTCCCGAAGCACCTTGGACTACGCACTGGAGCTAGTTAAGAAGGCCAAGAATGATGTAACTGAGGAGTACATGAGGTCTGTGGCTGACCTTATGGTTATCAAAGGTAGGCCCCGTTTCACGGTGGTGAGGACTTACTTTGTGTCCGATCTGAGACATGCTGGGTTCCAGGAGGTCAATTTTGGGTGGGGCCAAGCTGCTTATGGTGGACCCGGAAATAGTGCAGACGGTGCCGGAGTTTCTAGTTTCTTCATTCCCTTCACTAATACAAAAGGAGAGAACGGAATTGCGGTGACGATTTGCCTCCCTAGACCTGCTATGGACAGGTTTGTGATGGAGTTAGACACAATGTTGAAGAGCAAAAGTGAGACACGATCTTAGTTTATTACTCTGCCTTGTAATTGTTGCTGTGGAATTGCTTCACTATCTTTTCTTTTGGGTATACTTTTTGGTGCATTTACATCAAGTTTAATGTTCGCAGCAGTAGAACTTAATAATATGTAGTGCTTGCTTTGATTATGCAGTATTCTCTACTAGAAGAATAGTTTGTCTGAAGGACAACAAAATATTAACAAAAATTAAACTAATGAATAACTTGATTTGAGAATTAGATCGTAATTTTTTTAGGTATCTCTAATCATGTTGTAAACAAATCTGTTATTTTTAAAATTAGTGTTGTTAATAATTTGAACAAAATATAGTTCGTTTTTTAGTGCATTAGAATTTTCTTTATTGAAAATATGACCATCGGCTGCAGTGTTGGCCAAAATTTAAAGATGTGGTATTAAAAAGTGATTGCAGTCCGTAGAATCACAGAAATTAGGTAATCTTTTGATTACCGTACAATGTCAAAAGGAGTCTCTCCTCTACTCAGTTCTCTCCCTCCTTACAGAGATTATACGAAACAAAAAAGTGACATCAGTATTTACACTCTATGTAACCTATTCATATCTTTTTATTCATGTCTTTATTTGGTTGCAATTTCATTGGAGAATTGGAATCTATTACTTAAATTTAAAAAAAAA